>CM060245.1:32989999-33080954 GCA_030555515.1 Acutogordius australiensis | reverse complement strand
TTCCATTATTTGTGATTAAAAATATAAGTTACAAGGAGTTTCAATATGTAAAAAATTTTTTTAAATTAATCCTTTATAGGGTATATTTAGATTTGTCAATATGGTCCAAAAAGGCCATTTTTCGTTATAGACGGATCGGAGCCAAGGACGGAAGAAACTAAAAAAAACGAAAAACATATATGAGATTAGGCCATCATGGGGATGCATTCTTTATTTTCATAATAATCTCGTTTCTGACATAAATATGTTGACCTGTGTTATACAAAGTAAATAAACAGCTATTTAAGTGGTATTTTGTGTGTGTCCTTTTTGTTGATGTGCTTAAATAAAAAAAAGCCTTATTACCAATTAATAACCATTTAAAATATATTTTTTTATAATGCACATTTGAATTTTATCATTTAGCTAAAACTTTGTTATTTCAATAAATTTTGCTTAAAATTTAAAAAACCCGTTAATTCGAAAAAAAAATTTATGTTTTATAAACGAGTGTGGCCAAGAAATCAAATTTAAGGTAATAAAAAAGATAAACTTGGTCGTAAAAATTTTTTTTATAAAAAAATACTTAAAATTTTATTGCGAGTTTAGCCGAAATCTGACGTCTCATAAGATATTATCGAAAGTGGTGTCTAAACGAGCTCAAAACTCCAAACGGCTTATTTTTCCTCAGTGAGTTGCTTGAGTAATAGGAAAGTCAATTATAAAAATTCTACCACTCTTAAAATAATTCTCATTCATCCATAGAGACTAAAGTACATTCCAAATTTTATATATCTTTCTATGTGCAATATTATCTTTCTTCAATTTCCATTGCGCATGTATAAAATAACATACATTCATAAAAAAATTACCCGATTTATTTGATTCCAAATTATCGATGGTAAGCATCGGGGTGGCAGAACCTCCACTGCTGGCTAAAACATTTAAATCATGCATTTAAATTTTCAAAAACAATAAATTATGACAGTTGTGATTAAATAATATGTGAACCCTGTTGTAGCTAATGAAAGCATCTTTACTTGCGTGAAATGTATAGTCATTCAAAAACTCATCTGACACTGTTATTAATTTTATGAACTAACTAAACTTTTTATTTTGTTTAATATGGCTCTACAATGTTGAAAATATATAATTATTTTTGTATTCAATAAAATCTCGCTCGATCAAAATTGTTTTTGAAAAAACTTTTAATTGTAATTGCTCACATTTATTTACAATATCAATTTTATTAATATTTCAAAATCTTATATGCGTGAATAAATGTGCTACAAAATCTCAGGTCGGCGGTTAACCACGCCTTGCGCCTGGCACAATTCATGTTTATTCAAATTAGATAGGGTAAGTTAGTTTCAAATATTTCAATTTCACATCCAAAACCTTTGGTAAGAATGCTTTTTAAAGAAATATGCATAATACGTGACTTAACAAAACATTATACAAAATAAAAATTTGAAAGAACATGTTTTTGATACTTATAAGTTTAATTAATTACACTAGACAATTAATAAAAACAATAACATAAAATCTATTACAGGGTTTAGTAGATAAATTTTTTGCTATAACGTTTCCGGTTTGATAATTTCTCTCAATGCAACAATCTTTTATAATGCGTCCAAAAGCTTAGAAAATAATTAGAATTTTTTGCCAAACTATTGATTTTCAAAAAAATCTATTGGTATGCTTAGATCACTAAAAACATATCAAAAAAAAAGATATTTCTAAAAATTGAAAGCAACTTACAACATACTTAGGACCAAAAAACAGATATTATAAAATCAATAAATAAATTAACATTATGAAAAAATTTAAACGTTTAACGTTAAGTAAGAAAGATTCCTAAATCTAAATATATTTCTAATGTTTTTACCCATAGATTTATTAATATATTTAAATAAACGAAAAAAAATAGAAAAATATTATTTAAGAAAGCTAACTTTAAAACTAAAAACGGCTAATCATATTTCATAAAATTAGCACAAAAAACTTGATCAAAAATGATAGTTGCCATAAATAAAGCTTAGGGTCGTCCAAATTTTGTTGTTCGGTGTAATGTAACTTGGTAGTAAAATTAAATATATGCGAATTGACAAATTATCCAAAACGGCTAATAATTGTTTTTTTTTTCAAATAACTAAATAAATAAACGGCCTGTAAATAAAACACATTAAAATTTATATCAAGCTTGGGGCTAAAAAGCATCCTCCAAACCTATTTCGGGAGCGGTGGCCACTGTAGCGTTCGCGTTAAAATTTTTTACCCTAACATTCGCGGTGGCATTTATGAGCTTGAAGCCTAAAAGCGGTGCCAACGTCATGGTTTTGCCTATTTTAATGTTACAGTAGACCCCGTAAAGTTAAATGAGATTTAACGCACTGTGGGGACCTAAGTTTTTGGATCTAGGATTTTAGAAAAATAATTTTGGATTTCGTGTGCTGTCGCTCCCATCCAACTACTAACTAGGTTCAACGTGGCTTTAACCTCAAGTCTAAATAACACAACCAAGTTTACGTTTACACTCAGGGTGTCCCTAGCTTCGTAAAATATTCCGGATTGTAAATTTATATGGATTACTTAGGCCCGAAATAATCATAGAATTGATAAATTGCATCGGTAATAATAGAGCAATCAAAATTGAGATAGGGAATAGCCAAATGTAAGATCGCATTTTAAATCCTTTTTTTTTGTTTAAGTGATAAATTTATAAGCAAATTGAAAAATTTAAAAGAAAAAAAAATTATTGAACAGGAAGTTAATTCAAATGTGTTTTGCATTAAAGGTTAAAAATCTCGTTGTTATCGAATATCAAGCCATCAAAACAATGTAAAGATAGAATTTTCGGAAAATTAAGTAAAGCTAACGCCTAGTGATGTATTTATTTACATTACGCTCATTTATAAAAATACAAAAAGAAAAAATTATATACCTTGATAAACAAACATTTCGAAATATTGTAATATTGCTTTTTACGTCGCGTTTTAAGTTTATTCTTTTTTTTTGCAAAAATTTTGAAAAAAAAATAATATTGGTTTTGTGTTAAATAACAACTTTTAAAGCTTAAAAATTTTGAAAGGAGTGATTTTGAAATGATTTTAGCTAGTTATATGGATTTAGATAAAAATTATAATATTTATAATGCTAGCAATCGTTCAGCAGGATATATAGAAATATTTTAAAAAATAATGGTTTATTATACTTGACGTAATAACAAAAATTCAAATATTTGATGAGCTTAAAGAGTGGGAAAACTCCATCCATCTTGACGATAAAAACACAGGTCAACAAATTTTTGAGCTAATTACAGGAACTCAGCTTGCCATCTTAGAAATTTTCAACTCTGTTTATTTTTTTTAATCAATCTTTGTAGATGAGTTATAAAAATACTTTAAATAATATTTTTTATAAAAATATGGAGTGTCGTGTGTAAGTTTATACGCGAAATATTTTGTAATATCTAAATATTGATCTAATAGCTTGGTTATACTAAAAATATTAGTTCTTGTTATTTGAGAATAAATATAAGTTACAAGAAAATTCATTCAAAAAATAAAAATTTTTGAATTTTTATTTTGGAGTATTATCGAGGTAGCAAAATTTGTTAAATTGGTCAAAAAGGGCCATTTTTGAATAAAATGATGAAGGAGCAGAAGGCGGAAGAAACTAAGAGAAACAAAAAATTTATTTGAGGTAAGGTCATCATGGAAATGTGTGTTTTTATAATAAAACTTTTTTCTGACATTGGTATTTGTTGACCTGTGTTATATTTTTTCGGAAAAATAAATATATAGCAAGTTCCAACTAATTAAAAATGGGGTTTTTATGGGAGCACTGAAAGGGTGAAATATTTGAATTTAACTATGAATCATGAATCCTTAAGCTCATTGTTTGAAATAATACACAGGTCAACAAATATCAATGTCAACAAAAATAAGTTTATGAAAACACAAAAGCATACATCCCCAAAACTCGGCCGTCTATGGAAAAGCACAAACTTTTTAATAAATGAAAAACCGATGGCAAACATGTTTAGCAAATATTTATTTTATATGTTGGACAAAAAAAATTGCAGGAGCTTAATTTCACGTTTTGTTGTTTTTACATCGGCATAATGTTATTGCATTTACTCTTTAAGTAATAAAATATAACAGTTATATTTTTAAAAATATATTTTCATGATATATTAATATTTAATTATAAATCAGATGTTTTCATAACAAATCATCGTCAAGCAAAAATTTGCCGAGCTTTCCCGACCTGAAGGCCGTGACAAAAAACCCAGCGGCTCGGTCTATGTCAGGTTTTAGTTCCCACGGGTGAGTGGAATTGGAGCTTTGATAAGATTTTCGCGCTTTAAGAAAGAATTTGTTAGCGAACGCAACGCGAATCAAATAATCTGTAATCTTATCGGTAGGTCTATTGTGCAAATACGTTTGGTAGGTTTTCATATCGACAAAGGCATCGGGTTGGTCTATATTGAGTTAAAAAATAAATGATATAATGTATACGTGATAAAATGCATTCAACATGCGAGTTACGGCGCGTTCAAAATTCGTTCGTTTTTACTAAACTTAATATTTAAATTAGCCCCTAAGGTAAGTGCTATTTTTCTATCCTTTTACCGTCTTTTTTTTAACAGAATTTATCGCAGCCTATCACAAACTTTCGAAATCAATAATGTTAAAAGTGACATTTTTGCAACCGAAAGACTCAAAAACAAAAAATTGTTTGATTTATACATAGCAAAACCTTGACTTTTAAAAAAAATTACTTTTTTGGCTGGATTAGATTTTGTGTTAAAGAATAAAAAACAATTAATAATCTCCATTGCAAAAGTCAGCAGAATAAGCAGAGATATTAAATTTGACAATTATAAATTTATTGTACCTAAAATGTTATTCTGATTTTCTTGTTTCAAATTGGTTATATTGAAACTAAATACAAAAGACCAGGGTTTTCAGTGAAAAAAGAGCCATTTTTGGAAATATTTATAGCTTATCTACAAAAAAATAATAGATAAGTTTGAGTTTTCGAATGTTGTAGCCTATGCATATTAGGGCACGAGCAAAGTGAATTTTTATTTCTGTAAAAATTTCAAAATTATGAGAAATTTTATTTTGAAATAAAACGCAAATTTGTTAAAAGTTGCCAAATTTAGTTCATGCACGTAAAATGCTTTTTCTAATATAAAAAGTTTTTTAAAAATTTTGAAAAAAAAAAACATAATTTTGAAAATTTTCAAAATACTTAAAATTTTACAAAAAAACTCACTTTGCACGTGCCCTCAACTAAAAAACACGATTAAAGGGCGATAAAATCTCTACAAATGAGCTAGCTTCATATCCAAAAATGTCGCTAAAAAAAGATATATTTTAAATAATTTAATAGGTTTACATTAGGATGTATGTAAGATAATTATTAACAATACCTTGATGCCCGTTTTAAATCTGCGATCCAAAACATGTGTTTCGTCATATGGAACGCAAACTAAAAATAATTACTTGCACTCAAGTCACTAATGAGTCCACTAATATTATCTAATAGGGGTAAATTAAGACACGGAGCGTGCGTGTATGCTTCAAAATGCTGGCGCGAATTGAGCCAAAAAAGTGCGTAATCGGCAATGGTTTTCATTCCACCCGGGATAATGCTGTCCCTGAAAGTCGAACAGAGCGCAAGTTTCATGGCTGTTTCAACGTCGGGTACGTGGGGAAGGGCTATGCCGGGTGTATCGAAAACATAAACTCCCGGGTTCGAATAAATTTTTACACGGTTTGAAACTGCACGGGTTACACCGGCGTATGGGGCTATATAATAATGATTTCACGAAATGTAATAATGGGCGCAAACTAGCATGGATTTACAAAAATTAAAAGCAAAATAATATTAAAATGGAATAGTTTATAGATTGAGGCGCAATGTAATTAATTTTTTAAGAAAACTAAAAGGTATAAAAAAAACTCTAAAGTTAGCAGCTGTAATAACAAACATTTTTACACTAATAACACAGGTCAACAAATATTTATGTCAGAAACGAGGTTATTATGAAAACATAAAAAAAATGCATCCCCGTGATGGCCTAATCTCATATGTGTTCTTCGTTTTTCTTAGTTTCTTTCGTCTTTGGCTCCTTAGATCAGTCTATAACGAAAAATGGCCTTTTGAATAAATTGACAAATCTAAATATTACCTATAGAGAAAAAATAAAATCTTCTTTGCATATTTATATCCCTTGTAACTTATATATTTAATCACAAATAATGGAAAAAAATTATTAATATATCAAGCTCAAGGGCATTTAGATAATAAATATTTCGCGTCCAAACTTATATAAGACACGATATGTAATCGGTTTTTAATAAAAATACTATTTGAAGTTTGAATTTAACAGTTTAACTATTGTTAATATGCAAAAACAAAATTTCAATATTTTTGTTTATGAATCTTTTTTGGTTTTTTTCAATTTTTTTCTACAATTTTCAATGTTTAAAACTGACTAACTAAGTTTGATTAGGAAAAAGGTTAAACGAATTTGATACCCTAGTATGACAGATTTGATCTCCGTATTTAACTCATAACTCTAAAAAATTGTTGACCTGTGTAATAGAACATTTTTCTCATTGCACCTTGCGTTTTTAGGAACATCTTCTTTAGGCAGGGTCTAAGACATTTATGCCTAACTTTAGGTGTCCTACAAAGTAATTTTAGATTCAACCATAGATTTGCTAAACAATAAACCATATTGATAAATTAGCAAAAATTATAATTTTTTTTTACTTTGATGTAAAAAATAGGTTTGTAAATATTTTTTATAATTAATTCTAAAATACCAAATCATGCAACAATTATAAGCATAATAAATACCCATGGTAAAGAAGTTTGCTATAGACCTTTCCACCCTTACCAGTTAAGGCAGGGGCGTGTTTATTTACTAGGTGTCCAAAAGGAGGCAATTGCCCCCCCCCCCCCCCCCCCTTTAGAATTTTTTTTTATGATGTAACCAGCGGTTGAATTTATATATCAAACACATACAAAAGGGAGTAGAAATAAGTCAAATTGCTATTTTGTGGTAAATATACAACCTTATAAAATGTGCTTTATCTTTTTTTTGACTAAAAATTAAATTATTGAGTGCAAGATGCAATACATGTTATTAACCTATATTTTTAAGCTGAGGCAAAAAAAATGACTGGGATTGCTAGCAATTAACTCAAATATTAACTAGGCTTAAAATGTAAAACACAACAAAGTTTACATGTAAGGGTCAATTAATCAAATATGCTTTATATAATTAACTAATCAAAAAAACCAAAATTATAATATATAAAATTAGTTTAAAAAATTATTTTTTGTAATAACTGAAATTAATCTATACTTATGATAAACATTCCCAACCTACTTCAGCAGCTTTGTCTTTATGCATGTATTTTTTTCTAATTGAGTTTAACAAGGTTGATTTTCCCACATTTGGAATTCCAATGACCATAACACTTAAATCAGTTGCATACTTTCTGAAATGCAATTTAATTTATAATACTTGTAGTCTGTTTCACAATGATTAATTATTATTGGCATTATACTATTTAAAGATTTATGTGATGAATTGTAAGCCGATATAAACATTACTTTTAGAATATTGGATTGTGAAGTCTGAATTTTATTAACAAGCAGACTAGGGACATCAGAATTAATCAAATCCATTTTATTTAAAACTACTATATAAGTATAAGTAAAAATAACCTAAAATTGTTGGTACTTTGCTAAATCCCTTAAAATTTGGATTTCTTCCACTGAAAGGAATTCTAGCATCGTGTACCTCAATTAGGAAATCTAAGCGGCCCATTTTAGCTTCCATTTGTTTCAAACCTAAACATATAAATTACGACAACATTTATTTGCATACTAAAAAAATGTGTCATATACTTGCCATCATGTGCTTTGGATACCAATTGAATTTTTCGGGTAGCTTAAAAATATTTCGAAAATTACACATGTACCGTATAAATAAAAGCAAATTACTATAGGTGGAAACTTGTACTATATTTGTTTTAAGCAAATTAAATATTTTTGCATCTTAAATGTTAAAACATTTTATTTGTAAAAAGATATTAATCTTTCTATATAAATACTATTTCTGTGTAAAATATAACCTTTAAAAAAATGCTAAAAATTTTATTATAACTTTTTAAATTAAAATAGTACAACACTTTGAATCATCTTTAAAAATATTTTATGCCTCTTTTTATCTAAAAATTTTATATATATTATTAAACTTTTGTCGCATATTTTATCTTGTTTGTTACCCCATAATTTTCAGGTAGCTTAGTAACAATAGATAATATAGTTTACACCGGAGCGTAATATAATCTAACACGGTCCAGTAGTTTTCCAGACCTAATTTTAAAAAATTAAATATCAAAAATTTTTTATTACAATTAAAAATTTTCTGTTTAAAAACGATTGCCAAATACTATTGTAAATGTATTACCCTTAATTGTGTAATAATGAATTTATTATTTTTAGTTTTTCCTTATAACAATTTAACAACACTTTGGTTGTAAGCTAATTTTAATGACCAAACTATTTTTGGGGTTTTTTCAGTGTTTTTTTTATTAAGGCGCATTCAGATTCATCATTTTTTAAAAAAATTTAAAATTTCAAAAAATTTTAAGAATTTTTACTATTTGACATTGAACGCTTTTTACAAAAAGTTGCCAATTTTTGTTATTAGCATTTAAATAGTTTCTGGAGAGTTTTAACAAATTTAAAAAAAAATAAAATTATCAAAACTAAAAATTTTTAAGTTTTTTAAAAAGATAAAACGAATCTTTACGCCGGTGACAACAAATATGTGCGAAAATAATTTAATTGGTCAACCAATCAAAAGTTACCTCGGATATAAAACTAACCCTAAATTAGTCCAACATTACCGTTATGCTAATCTCATTCTAAGCTTCTAACCATATTGTTATACTCTATCCCCACCCTAACACTTAGCTAACCTCACCCTAACCTTATGACTAATACCCTAAACCTAATTAACCTCACCAAAACCCTAAACAAACCTTATTCTAAGCTTATCCTAATCAAAATTTTTCCTCCGAACGTCAAACTAACCCTAATCTAACTTTGCCCTAACCTAACCCTAAACTATATCACAATGTTAGCATATTTTATGGATTTTATTTTGTAGATTTTCTTTTCGTACAATTTTGGGCCCACGCTAAACGCCTTAAGTACCTAGCTAACATTTGATATTGCAAAAATATTAAAAAAAAGATTCATGTCTTAGCTATTAATTTTTACAATTAATTTATTTACGAATTTAGTTAGCTACGTAATTAAATTAATAATTAATTACATTAGAGAAGTCTAATTTTATATTTATGATTGGGTATTACCACACTGTCTAGTGAGATAAATATAATCAGCTGTAGATATAATCAGCTGAGTTATTGTGTGAAGAAATAATAAAGAACGCCCATATCATATTGCTAAATCTATTGGTGATAATTAGTAATTATTAATCTAAAGAAAGGAACCATTCCACGGTTTCTACCTAGTCGACGTATACCTTTGGCTATTTATCCAGAAGTAGTGGACGTTCTTAATCGTTAGAACAAGATGTTATAAAACCAGTAGAATATAGCTATTGGGCTACACCACTAGTTCCTATAAGGAAAACTAATGGAAAATTGCTATGCGCAGATTTCAGGTTAACCGTTAATCCATGTTTAGTACCTATTATCCCCTACCACGTAAAGAAGAAATTTTATATAGAGTAGGGGGAGCATGCTTTCGAAAATTGATTTTGCGCAAGCTTACCTACAAATACCCATTAGTAAAAAGTCTATTAAGATTTTAACTATTAATTCACCAATAGGGTTGTATGCATTTAAAAGGTTGCCATTTGGGTTGACCAACTCGGCGCCAATATTTCAGCGTACGATGTACAACTTTTTTTAGGGTATGCCTGGTGTCTTTTACTATTTAGATGATATCTTAATAGTGGGGCACAATCAGGAGGAACATAACCTAAGGCTACAGGCTGTGCTTGCACGTATATTGCACAAAGGGCTTCGTGTTAGTCTTGAAAAATGTTGTTGGTCAGAAGTTATTTATTTAGGGCATGTTATTAACTCAAAGGGCGTAAGGTCAGTTGAGAGTAAGCTAAGGGCTATAAAACGCATGAGACGGCCCGAAAGCACAAGAACTGATGTCGTTTTTAGGGTCAGTTTATTATAGAAAGTACATACCGGGTTTTGCACGGGTATCTGCATGTTTGTATAAACTTTTGAAAAAGAATGCACGTTTTACATGGGGTAACAATCATCAGCTAGGGTATGAGACTCTTAAAGCATGTCTCACGTCAGCACCGGTACTAGTTCACTTTGAACAAGACCGTGACACCCTTTTAGCTGTTGTAAGTATTGGTATCGGCGGGTTTACTACAACGCCATAATCAAATGGAGCATCCAGTTTTTTTCTTTTCTCGAAAGTTAACTATCACTGAGTGTAAATACTCTATGATTAAAAGGGAAGCACTAGCAATGGTTTTTGGGTTGACAAAATGCCGGGAATACCTTTTAGGTATGCATGTAACGGTAGTCACCGATCATAAACCATTGGTAGCCCTTTATAAAAAAGACAATCGTGAGCTATTGCTTTCACCACGATTGCAAAGATTGCAATTACAGTTGGGTAGTTTTGATATAACTGTGAATTATCGTGAGGGGAAATATAATTACTTGCCCGATATGTTGTCGCGCTTGGTACAACATTTCGATGCTACGACAGGTGAGAATGTTTCATACTCTCCGGTAAACCAGTTACTAGTATCAGAAATACCTGAAATAGCTGATGCCATTCTAGCTGATTCTGTTTTTTCACTTGTATTAAAATATTTGCATGGTGAAGTTACGGAGGATGCAGTCCCACGCACGTTGGTCTCATTTCTGCATGAATTGCATGTTGAAAGGGGTATAGTACAACGTGGGGACATGGTAATGATACCTGAGGCCTTACGCCAGACAATTTGTCAGGAAATGCATGCAGGGCACCAGGGTATCAACCGTATGAAGCTGCTAGCCAGGCTACTGGTGTGGTGGCCAAAAATGGGTAAACAGCTAGAGGCTGTTGTCCGGGAATGCAGGCATTGCGCTGGTTTAGCCCGGGTACCCAATCATGACCGTCAAGCTAAATGGCCAGAGGTTCAAGGTCCGTGGGAGCGCATTCACATGGATTTCTTTGAGCTTGATCGGTGTTCGTATCTTTTACTTGTGGACGCATACTCTAGCTGGATTGAGTTCAAAAAAGTGAAAAGAACGTCAGCTGGTGGGGTTATACAAATTCTAAAAGATATGTTTAGCTTGTATGGTATACCAAAATCAGTGGTGTCTGATAATGGAACCGCGTTTGTTTTCAAACAATTTTCCGGTTTTTGCCATTATTTAGCCATTCGACATATATTAACTGCTACTTATCACCCAAGTAGTAACGGTTTAGCAGAACGCTCCGTGGGAATTGTAAAAAAATGGTTAAAGTTGTCCAAACTTGAAAAAGACGGTACTTGGATGTATAGACTTTACCATAATACAGCTCCCAGGGAGAATCGTCCTAGCGTTTCAGCACAATTTTTGGGTAGGGGGTTAAATTTACCTTTATCTAATCGGTTGCAGAAACGTGATGCTAATATTACCGGTACAGTTAATAAATATAAAAAGGGTGATCCAGTTTGGGCTCTTACGCTAACGGGCCGCAACAAATTGATTGAAGCCATCGTCATTGGATCAATTGGGAATAAAATGGTGACGGTCAAACTTTCGGACGGTTCAGTGGTGCGGAGGCACGCTGAACAGGTCAGACGAAGGTGAGACACGCCGGTTCCCGATTGTGAGATGCGATAGACCCTAATGTATGGAATCATTTAATTATTTTTAATTGTTCCTATGTGCTCGATATTTCTAATTTATTAGATTATTTTCTTTTAATATGGAAATACGCAAACCAACTTTCTCGTTAAGGATGTCACTGTGCGTACTGAAGCGACCGCTTCAGGAACAGTCATTCCGAGTGATGGTTACACGGCAGGAATTTCTGCGGGTGCAGGACGATACCACTAATGTAACGCGGCCGGGCGAGAAGGCATTGACCTCTGGTCTAGGAAAAAAACTTCGTAGAGTTTTTTGCAAAACTTGTAGGGGTTTTCGAAAGGTAGCACAAGTGTGTGTACCTAAGCCACTACAGGTGAGGTCAGCTCTCGCAGGTAGAGGACGCTTACCTACGAGGACCGTTGCCAGGACCGTTGGAGCTGATCAACTCAAGCACGGTTCTGCTTGGCACACCAAAGTGGTTAAATAGTCCCAAATGGTGGGATGCTCGAGAGGCAATTAATTTTCGGCTGAAGGGGGTTGGTGACACTAAAACTATGCATCGAAAACAAAAATAATTTGTATGTTAATTTTAATATTTTGTAAATAGCTATCTTTTCAAACAATATTTAATTTTTTTTATGCAAATAACTTATTGTTATCAATATGATGATAAATATATTTGATATAAATTTTGCAAAATTTATATTAGTTTAAAATACTTTATTGTATTCAAAATTTATATTATGTTACAATATTTCATTGTATTCTAAATTTATATTACTTTTACACATTGTATTATTCTCAAAATGTTTATTATAATGATATATTTTATTGTATTTAATATTTGTATTAATTTTTTTTGTATATTTTATTTTACTATGAGATTGTAAACACCTAGGCTGAAACATTTTCTTGTAAACAAAATTTTTTTCAAAAGGGAAGGGGATAACCATTTAAAGTTAGGCTAGAAAAATGTAATTTATTTTTAAAGGCCTTTTTAATTGAATTGCAGATAAGAGAGGTTTTGTTAAGGCTGATGGTGTCTAGTGAGATAATAATCAGCTGTAGATATAATCAGCTGAGTTATTGTGTTAAGAGAACGCCCATATCATATTGATAAATCTATTGGTGATAACATACTTACTTTGCTTTTTCACTTTTTATCATAGATCACGTGCAAAGAGAGTTATTATTTTCGTAAAAATTTTTTAAATTTAAAAAAAAATTTTTGTAATAAAACGAAAATTTTGAAAAAGTTGTTAAATTTAATATCTGAGCATAAAATGCTTTTTCTGAAATGGAAAATTTTTAAAAAAATTACAAAAATAAAAACTCACTTTGCACGTGCCCATATATAGCTTTCACCCAATACGATAAAATTAAATTGATTTTTTTGTCTTTAGATACTAGTGTATTCTCACCCATCGAATTATAAAAAAAATAGGTAACCAATTTTGCTTTTTTCTCTTATTATTATTCTTGTCGGCATTGTTAATAAGAGATTGTAGAATAATAATTAGTGAAATTTTTAACAATGCTCTTTAATTTAGTGTTTAGCGAAAAGAAGTTATAATTTCACTCTTTAAGTGTTACAAAAATAGTATATACGTTAGGTATAAAAAATGTTTAAAGAACGAGATAGGAAAATTACAAAAAAAGGAGACCATTAAATCATTCTATTTATTTTACTTAAATTTGTAAGTTGTTATATTATTAAAACATATTCTTGTGTAAAAATTTGTTAGGAACACATTTAGTTATAAAAAACTTTATGTCAATGCTCAAAATTCTAAGCCTATAGAATCAAGTGATAATGATCTTTCCTCTTTTTTAATAGGTCTAGCGCGTCTTCATTATGAAACTTAGATGTAAATGGAACTAAAATTTTTGGTTAAACATTATTAAGGTCGGTTAGATTTGTATTGTATGCCTTGCTCTAAATAGCCTTTTAAAAACATATTTTGCATTTGTAGAAATTAGTATAAAAGACTAAATGTCTATATTTTGTCTATATTAAATAATGTTGGTATGCAAATCATTTTGAGATACTGCTATTCTATATATATACTTGGATATACTTCTATTATTTCTATGTAAATTTCTATTCTATATATATTGCAACATTCAATAATAAAGGAGCATATATAACTTTTTATATCCTCACTTCTTACATTGGCGACGAGGCGGGAGCTGAAGTTTTCCAGAAGGACCTCCCGTCGGGCATCGAGTTTATTTTAAATAAATCGGAAAATTGTTTTTTTTTAAAGTAATTAAATTTAACCCCCTTTAATTTGTTGGCCCGATGATTCTTGTGGAGAACTGATTCTAATTGAGGGAGGAACCATGTACAAGGACGCACAAGGTCCATATTCAGCGAATGATGCACTTTACAATTAACATCAATGTCACTTAGGGTTTACGAATTATAGCTTCGTCTGAAAGACAGAAGTGCAGTAACAAGACAAAAATTGGAGCAACGAATTTGTCTCAAAGACAAGCAGACCACGGTCTAAAACAATTGCGCATCAACTTGTACGGAAATGACCCACTAATTAAGAATCGAATCTCATTCATACGGAATTGAGATGTTTGAATAACAGACAGAATGGTCAAAACATAGACCGGAAATGGTTCTCCAATCTCCAAAAATGGCAAGAAACACGGTGCCTGAACGATCATTGTAAACACCGAACAAGTAATGGCCCGTTACGACGTGACGCTTAATGGCCCTCAACGCCCGAACGATGAACGATCCTCTACCTGATGATAATGGCTATCGACTAATACCAAAAGACCGACGAATGCTAAACAACCGAACGGATACTAGTCCGGAACGACTTGAGGATAATTGGTCTAAGCGACCTAACGATAACTGTCCTCTACAATAAATGGTCCTCGATCTGACATGGTCTTTAACCAACTGAGGTTTAAAGGTTCTCAACGACCGAATTTAGGGCCCGCAACGATTTGACGATTAAAGTTCAACCGACGAATACGAAACGATCGACGAATACGAAACGATCGACGAATACGAAACGATCAACGATTACCAAACGATCGACGAATACCAAACGATCGACGAATACAACGATCAACGAATACCAAACAATCGACGAACACTAAACGATTGACGATTACCAAAAGACCGACGAATACTAAATCACGGCCCCATAGACTTTGTAACTAATACACGATTACTTTTATGGATCACCAAAGTCTCAGCAATCGACTATGATCGATTACAAACCGGGTAGAACAAACCTCGGTGATTGCCTACCCCGTCACTCGGTGAAAAATCACAAATATAATTGGGATGAGAATGATAAAGCGTGCAACTAAGTACGTTTATTAACGCTAAACGAGTTCGTACTTAAGCCTATATAGCTGAAGACGTCACCATATCGGCTTATGAAAGCTACCGATAGTAAGACTGGTGTCCCATGCGAAACACTCAACGATGCCTTACGGACGTTTCGTAAATCAAAAGGACATCCTGGTAAACATCTAATCTAATCTAGTTTGAAGCATTAAAATGGATGGCGAGAAGGATCTAGAAGAAATGAATAAGCTAGAAGAATCCGCTGCCTCCACTTCAGTGTCTATGACAAGCACATTGCTCGTTAATATGTCGACCATTGATAACAGCAACTTCCCGAAAAAGTCCTACCTTGATTTACTTGTCAAACAACTTGGTAGAGATGACGCCGTCAGAATCAAAAAAAAGGGGGACAGTAATGTTGGTATGCAAATCATTTTGAGATACTGCTATTCTAATTTATATACTTGGATATACTTCTATTATTCCTATGTAAATTTCTATTCTATATATATTGCAACATTCAATAATAAAGGAGCATATATAACTTTTTATATCCTCACTTCTTACAAATAAGGTTTAATATTTAGTCTTAAAATTCGTCATTAAAGCTAATTCTGCCCGTTATAAATTTGAAGTTGTTTAACCCTAAAACTGACATGTTTTTTGTATTTTAGTATCAAAACCATATCAATATGTTTTATTAAATATTTGACTTTTTACCTTGATTTTAAGTTTGTTGATATGCATAAAAAAAGAACTTCTAATGAATCTCATTATTCAAAATAGGCCCAAAATATTTTAAATTACCATTTTTATCAGATTTAACGTTTTTGTGGCTGTTTTATTTTAAAAAATAATAAAATAAAGAAAAAAATAAATTTTTCAAAAATCCTCCCAATTTTTTATATAATAAATTTAACAAATTTTCTGAATTTTGCTGAGTATAAATATTAAGAATTATGTATAATTTCTAATATTGTTCATCAAACTAAAGAATAGTAAAAGTGGACAAATGTAAGCATACAAATTTTATGTTTTTATTTTTTCCACCTTAAAATTCTAAAAAACTTGGCAAACTTTTGTTTTTACTTCATAAAAAGAAATGAGTTCGTTAAAAAATGTCGGGAAAATTTATGTTATACAGCGATGTTTTATAAAGAAAATGCATTTTTAAAATTTTAAATTGGTTTGGTAATGACCCAGAAAGTCGGCTTTGAAGATAAGAGTAAAATACTAAAAATTACCAATTTTTTTGAACTAAAGTTCTCTTTATCTTTCCAAAATTGACAATAGTATGAATTAAATAAATAAAACTTTTATAGCCTACATAATTGCCCCTATGTCTAACTTCTTATATATAATTAAATTTGGCATTTTTAAATATTTTAATATAGTGCAGGGAGCAAATTTTTGTCTGAAAATCAAAAAAATTATTTATCTAAATTTTTTAAAAAAAGTTATGTCGGTCCCAGACTTTTGAGTTCGAATATTTATAAAAAATATTTAGAAGTATGTTTTAACAATTTTTCAAGAAATTTAAAAAAATGCTTTTTTAGATATTTTAAACTAAATAATAAAATTGTAACATTTTAAAATAAATTTTTTAAAAAAATTAAACATATGCAAGATAACCCTTATTGTCCGGGTAGGACAAAAACACGAAACATTTGAGAAAACACGAAACATTTTTTAATGTTTCGTGTTTTTGTTTTTTTAAAACACGAAATATTTTTTTCGTGTTTTAAAGATTAAAAATATTTTTGCCAAAATGTTTCGTGTTTTAAAGATTACAAAAACACGAAACATTTTTTTTAGTCAAATTTTTATTTTTCTTTCAATTTTTAAATTTTTCAAGAAATATGGTCATGTAATATATCGTTCGACGCCAAATTTTACGGAAAATCTAATGGTCATATTTTCAAGGTGAAAAATATAACAGGTGGTTGGTTGCTAAAAATCTTTATTTTTTGTTTTTGAAAACTATTTTTTTTGTTATTTATAGTTAGTAGTCTTATCATATATAAAATAACATATGTGTAACGTTTAAGACTATTTATACTTTATGACCATATATGGTATTATTTCCTAAATCTTGGCACTGCTTTTACATTTATTGACCAAACCAACTTTTAATACATCGTTCGACGGCAAATTTTATGGAGAATCTTAATGTCATATTTTTAATGCCTAAAAAAATTGCAGGTGTTTTTTTTGTTTAAAATATTAAAATTTGGTATTTAAACTAATTTTGATTAAATATTAATTTAGTAGGTGTATTATATGTAAATCCAATATGCTTTGCAACGTGAGAAACTATTTACACTTTATGACCATATATGGTATTATTTCCTAAATCTTGGCACTGCTTTTACATTTATTGACCAAACAAACTTTTAATACATCGTTCGACGGCAAATTTTATGGAGAATCTTAATGTCATATTTTTAATGCCTAAAAAAATTGCAGGTGTTTTTTTGTTTAAAATATTAAAATTTGGTATTTAAACTAATTTTAATTAAATATTAATTTAGTAGGTGTATTATATGTAAATCCAATATGCTTTGCAACGTGAGAAACTTATTACACTTTATGACCATATATGGTATTATTTCCTAAATCTTGGCACTGCTTTTACATTTATTGACCAAACAAACTTTTAATATATCGTTCGACGGCAAATTTTATGGAGAATCTTAATGTCATATTTTTAATGCCTAAAAAATTACAGGTGTTTTTTTGTTTAAAATATTAAAATTTGGTATTTAAACTAATTTTGATTAAATATTAATTTAGTAGGTGTATTATATGTAAATCCAATATGCTTTGCAACGTGAGAAACTATTTACACTTTATGACCATATATGGTAGTATTTCTAAAAACGTGGCACTGCTTTAACATTTATTGATTAAACTAAACGTGTGATATATCGTTCGACGCCAAATTTTATGGGGAATTTTATAGTCATATTGCTAGTGCCTTATTTAACAAAATTTTTACATTATGTATTTAAACAGATTTTTTTAGTTATGTATGATTTAACAGTCTTTATATGAATCTTATAAGACACAGGTCAACAGTATCAACGTCAGAGACGTGAAATTTATGAAATAGTCTTGTTACACAAATCAACTAATATTGATGTCAGAAAAAAGAAGTTTATAAAAACATAAAAGCATACATCCCCATGAGGCCCTTATTTTCTATATATGTTTTCCGATATTCTTAATTTCATTTGCCTTCGGCTCTTTAGATTCGTCCATGCCAAAAACGACCTTTTTGGCCAAATTGGCCAATTTTTATGACCTCGAAAATATTCTGAAGAAAAAATTTAAAAATTTTTTGTAACCTTGATATATCATCTCAAAAAATGAGAAATAAATTTTTTGGTTTATCAAGCTTTTGCAGCATTCAAATAATAAAGAATATTTCGCGTAAAAACTTAGCTTTAAATTTATTAATAGCCAGAAAAATATATTATAAAAAGGTAACGAATCCTATTTATAAATATTTGAGTTACATTTGTACATAAAATTTATATATATATATATATATATAATAAATACAAATATTGGTTGCACATATGTCTCCTGGGCAAAAGGATGGCAGAACTAGGGGTACTAGCTTAGATGATGAAGCTACAGTGAGAGATAGACAGCTACTCCAAACGCCCCCAGGGCGTCTAAAATAGGCGACACAAGTGAAACCGGGATGGAAATATCTGTAAGGCTGGATGTCCAAGTTTCCGAGAGCATTAGAATAGATGAGCGAGAAATGACGAAGTCAGAAGAAATGTCGAGCACGTGCGCCCGTAGGCTCTGGGTTGAACAATAGAGAGACTAGGGCGAGAAATGAAGATACTATTTTGCAGTGTATCTAGCGGCGTGTGCGTAAACCATGCCAATTCTTGACGTAAAGGAAGGCTTATGGTGGGGGCGATATGGCATATAGTGCCCGGCTCCTCGCCAATTAAACGCGAGAAAGAGCTACGTAGACCAGGTCCAAAGAATGTCTTATTGAGTATACGTATACTACTTTATCATAAATCGCGCCCTGAAATTTTATATTGTTAAGGCACATGCTAAAACTAAAGGATGATTTTGACGGGAGCACGTTGCCCACGTGGCAAGTATGCGTGTATTGTCGTAGATTAATAAAAACGGATCCTAATCGGAGGAATAACCGCGACACTCAACACCGACGTGGCGGGGGATGTATAAATGTTGGATGTAGGCGAATATTAAATTGCTTGTAGAGTTGAGTGGTTAACTTATACGACAGCCGTCTTGAGTGCGCAAGTGACATAACGCCCCTATAGCACCGACTTATGAGAGTGGCATTTTTTGATTAGAACGTATGCTCATATCCTCGTCTGGGGTCAGGGGCAAAAGGGTGACTATCTCGTCAACGTCAATTGGAATATTTATAATTTGGCCTCGAACGCCATATTGACCGTGAGAATAACGCAACCGTCCTAATGCATAAATGGAAGGCGGGGGAGATGAGGCGTTCCACGATCGGATCTAAAACTGGCAAGTGGGAAGGGTAAGGCGCGAAATAGCGGCGCATTGGCATACGGATAATTGTGATGGAAAGCATAAGGATTCCGAACCGTGTATATTATTAGCAGGTCTTTAGAAAAAAATAGGCGACTACAAACGTTGCAGTCGTGGCCTAAAAATTTTGACCAAAACCTTTGCTCAAAAAGGAGGTCAGCTTCCATCAAAGAATTTTGAGGTAGTGAATTAAAAGCACATGAGATGACGAGCTGGTCAGGGGGAGTAGGCGGGACTGACATCTGGAATATCAAAGTGACCTAAGTTTGTAAAAGGAAAGAACTAAGGTAGGTGCAAAATGGTAATTAAACGTAATAAAACGCAATGTTACTCGGTAAAGGAATTCAGAGAAGTGGAATGATAGACAACGATGGGACGGGCGTCAAAAGCGATAATTAATGAAGTGAGTTAAGGGTAATAGAGCAAGGGGAAATTTTCAAAGGAAAACCGATAATACTTTGCTAAGCTAATAAATCTAGGGTACGAGTAATAAAAGCTGTCAAACGTCACACACTGGGTGACAAGAACTAGCATTCTGAAAGATTTAACATAAAATTCAATGTTATTATTATTTTCAATGATAATTTAATTAACATTAATATCAGTGCAGAATAATTAGATGGTAACCCCGTAATAAAATTTCTATGTTAATATTCAATGTCAAAAGCCATATAAATCATCATGAATCGTTTCATAAAAAAAGTGCAGTAAAGAACCTTATCATATATTGATTTTGTTCATATTTAAAAACCATAAAAAACTTTGAGTCTGTTGTTGGTTGTTAATTATGATTCTAATCAAAGCGTTCAGCCTTCAACTTCGTTCGGTAACCGCGTAAACGGTACCGTATGTCGAGTTATTTGACTATGAGGCGCTCTAAAATATCGTTACTTTTCTAGGTGGGATTCTGACTTCGATGCGGTCATAATTTTCTAAATGGTGGCTTCTTGCCGTCGATTTTCAGTCGAACGCCTGAACTAAATGTCTGAACCTGCGCTTCCTCTCGTACTGAACATGATTACTGTAGCAACAACGGGTCATCAACAGGGTAATACTAACCTGTCTCACGAATGTCTAAACCCAGCTCATGTTCCATATTAATTGAACAATCCAACGCTTGGTGAATTCTGCTTTACAATGATGGGAAGAGGCGAGCAATCAAATTTGCCGTTATATAAAATCTCATATCCACGTAAAGGTAGACAAATGGCCCAATTTTGATACAATTTGTAATTATAATATTAGTTCATATGGACATAAAATAAATATGGCATATTAAGTAACATATCATATTATATTAAAACCATTGAGTAAAATAATATCTTTAAAGTAAGTTAAAAAAATGATTCCAAGCAAAATAGACAACTCGTTAATTTTTAAGCACTATAATTAAATTTTTAATGTAATTGAAGGATTTAATATTGATTCGGTCTATAAATTTGTGACAAATTTCCAAAAGTAACTCAAATTTTAAAAGTAACACCTTGAAGGTTTTATGTAGCATATCAAACATTTTAATTTTATTATTTAAAAAAAATTATTTTATAATTTAATAAAACAAAAAAAACTAAAAAACCAAATATAAAAAATTTTAAGCAATATATACTACATGTAAACTTGTTGGGCACTAGCAATATGATAGTTAAATTCTCCATAATGATTTGGCACGAACGATGTATTTATTATAAGTTTAATTTGGTCAATAAATATTTTAGCAATGTTAAGTTTAAAAAAACTATCATTGGTCAAAGAATTAAAAAGATATTTTACGATGCATTTCATTCATAATAGCAACATTAAATGATCCAAAAAAAGATCTAAGAACAAATTATAAATATCTTAAGCAGCGCAGCTACTTCTTAATTTTTGGGCACTGATAATATGATAGATTCTCCATATAAAATAATTTGGTCAATAAGGCAGTGTTAAGTTATAAGACATATTACCATTTATGGTCTTAAACTTATTATGGTGTTTTACATTTTTTGTTTATATATAGTAAATAATACAATAATTAACCACCGAAAAAAATCTAAAACAAAAAATAAAATTTTCAAACAACAAAAACCACCTGTCAACTTTTAGCTAAACCCTATAAAATGCATCGAATTATGTGTTACAAGTTTAACTTGGTCGATAAATAATAAAGTAGTGTTAAGTTTTAATAACTATTACCATATATGGTCATAAATTTAACATGTTGTTTTAGGTTACATATACTTTATATATAGTAGATTGTATTAATAAAACCTCAAAAAATCTAAAAACAAAAAATAAAGTTTTTTAACAACAAAGACCACCTGTCAACCTGGCAGACAAGGTAGCTAAACTCTCCTTAAAATTTGGCGTCGAACTATGTATTACATGTATAACTTGGTCGATAAATAATAAAGCAGTGTTAAGTTTTAATAACTATTACCATATATGGTCATAAATTAAACATGTTGTTTTAGGCTACATATACTTTATATATAGTAGATTGTATTAATATAACCCCCCAAAAAATCTAAAAACAAAAAACAAAGTTTTTAAACAACAAAGAATACCTGTCAACCTCGCAGACAAGATGCTAAACTCTCCTTAAGATTTGGCGTCGAATTATGTATTACAAGTTTAACTTGGTCGATAAATAATAAAGCAGTGTTAAGTTTTAATAACTATTACCATATGAGGTCATAAATTTAACATGTTGTTAGGTTACATATAATTTATATATAGTAGATTGTATTAATAAAACCTCAAAAAATCTAAAAACAAAAAATAAAGTTTTTTAACAACAAAGACCACCTGTCAACCTCGCAGACAAGATAGCTAAATTCTCCTTAAAATTTGGCGTCGAACTATGTATTACATGTATAACTTGGTCGATAAATAATAAAGCAGTGTTAAGTTTTAATAACTATTACCATATATGGTCATAAATTTAAAATGGTGTTTTAGGTTAAATATGATCTATCATAGTAGATTGAATCAATAAAATACCCCAAAAAGATCTAAAAACAAAATATAAAGTTTTAAAATAACAAGAACTACCTGTCAACCTTTCGCAGACAAGTTAAACTCTCCATAAAATTTGGCGTCGAACTATGTATTAAAAGTTTAATTTGGTCGATAAATATTAAAGCAGTGTTAAGTTTTAATAACTATTACCATATATGGTCATAAATTTAAAATGGTGTTTTAGGTTATATATGATCTATCATAGTAGATTGAATCAATAAAATACCCCAAAAAGATCTAAAAACAAAATATAAAGTTTTAAAATAACAAGAACTACCTGTCAACCTTTCGCAGACAAGTTAAACTCTCCATAAAATTTGGCGTCGAACTATGTATTAAAAGTTTAATTTGGTCGATAAATATTAAAGCAGTGTTAAGTTTTAATAACTATTACCATATATGGTCATAAATTTAAAATGGTGTTTTAGGTTATATATGATTTAAATTAAGTAGATTTAAACAATAATAAACTCAAGCAAAAATTTAAAAACAAAAATAAAGTTTTTAAACATCAAAGACCACCTGTCAATATATTGGGCACACACAATATGATAGTTAAAATCCCTATAAAATTTGGAGTCGAACGATATATTATATGACCCAATTTGCTGCATGAACACTCAATTAACATAAATTTTAAAAACCAAAAAAATGTTTCGTGTTTTAGTAATATTTAAAACACGAAACATTTTGCCAAAATCTAAATTAATTTTTAAAACACGAAAAAAATATTTCGTGTTTTAAAAAAACAAAAACACGAAACATTAAAAAATGTTTCGTGTTTTCCCCAGGACAAAAACACGAAACATTTATAAATGTTTCGTGTTTTTGTCCTGCCGTTATTGTCCTCTTCAATATAAAAAATTAAGTCTCTAGCTAAAATACTTTTTAACTTTAAACCTCCCAAAGTTGCATTAAATGTGAAAATCACCTTGCAATTTTTTTATTTTGCCCCTATCTCCGTCAAAAATCACTTCCTATTAAAAAAAACTTCCAGATTATATAAGATACCCTTAGGTACTATCTCCATGCAAAATTTCAGCCAAATCAAAAAAGGTACCCCTCCCGGACTTATTGGATTGAGGTGGAATTGACCATATATTAAACAAAAAGTTTTTGAAAATAACATAACTATTAATTTTAACTTTCATTATTTTAATAACTAAGATTTTGCATGCTCATAGATTTAATAACATTGATCGCTGATTGAATAAATAAATAAGTGAGGCAAAAATAGTGGGGAGCAAAGATACTGGAAAAACATTTTTATTATTTTAATTACTGTAATATTGTAGAATAAGTTAAGAACATGGAAAGTTAAACTTATCAATTTTATCTTTATAGTTGTTTTTTTTTGATATAATATACGTTTTATCAAAATTGCGTAATACATAGACTAAAATTGCCTATAACGCGGGTATAAAAATATTTAAAAAAAAAAAGGTTTTTAAATTAACCTGCGATTGGCACTGTAGGGATAAGGACGCCAGCAAATTTTAAATTTTGACTATAAAAATACATATTATGGACTTTTTCTTAAATATATAATAAACAAATTAGTTTAAGTCTAATTTGTTTAAAATATAGAAATTAAATAGGGGTCCATATGAGCCCCACTCTCTCAATTTCAATGTTAAAAACCATGTTAATGCCTCTAAATTTAATTGCAACGTTATATTCCAGTAATTTTTTAAATTAATTTTATTTATTGAATATATAAAATATTTGTGTATAACAATAATATGAATTATTTCTTTTCCTTTTAAAATATATAGTTTATATAATAAATAATAAAAAAACTAATTTTTAATATAAAAATAGTTTATTTATAAGACTCTTTAAATGTGTTTTTCTAAACGTTTAAACACGATTTGATTAATAATATTGATACATTTAATTTACAGACATGATTTATTTAAGGTAAAATAAAAATTTTTTAAATATTTTTTTTGTCAATTTAAATTTGCAATATTCATTAATGATAACTTATAATCTATAATTAAAAAAACACTTGTTTTTCTTTAAAATAATGGGAAAATAAAGAATTTTGTTAGTTCGCGTCACAAATTTCTAACCCTACTATTTAAATTTTTAATAGGTCCCTTAGTGTATCTCATTATAACGTTTCCTTAGTTTTATCCCCTTTAGCAAAATTGCCTCCTTAAGAATGAATATTTTGGCTAAATTGACAGTTACTCGAATATAGCCCAACTGAGTAAATATTTAAAAACAAAAAATGATATAAGACCATTAAAGCCATTATATCCAGCGTCGGGTTTCTATTTTAATACCTCATTTTTGTCAATTTATTTATTGGTTAGACCATAGGGCATAATATAGGCTGTATAACATCTTCGATACCTGCTCTTATTTTTATTAAAAATTGGCCCCGCCGGTGCGTAGGGGTAGAACCGGGGCGACCTGTTTTGGGTCCTTCTTATGTCTATTAATTACCTATAATTAAATTTACAACAGAATAAAATTCATACGGCTCCAGCTAATATTTTAAAAATTTAATTAATGGTTAATATCAAAAAATATAAAATTAAATTTCTATTTAAATTTGCGGTCTTAATATTAATTGTATTTTATTTCTTTTTACAAGATTTTTTATTAATTACAGTCAATTTGAATTGTTTTTTTATAATAATTTGTATAAAACATAAAGGCAATATTTGTCGAAGAAAGTATAAAATAATTTATATTTATTTTTTTGTTCAAAAATATTTAATTCTAATTTCAGCCAACAAAAACTTATAAAAACTCTGTAATAAAATTTCTTGTTTTTATTAATTTAATAGGGGCACGTTCAAAGTGAGATTTTATTTTTGTGAAAATTTTAAAATTTTGAGAAATTTTATTTCGAAATAAAACGCAAATTTTTTAAAAGTTGCCAAATTTAATTTATGCACATAAAATGCTTTTTCTGAAATAAAAAATTTTTAAAAAAATTTTGAAAAAAATATAAATTTTAAAAATTTCAGAATTTTCAAAATTTTACGAAAATAAAAATTTACTTTGCACGTGCCCTAATATATAAATTTAAGAATTTAAAAAGATTTAGGACATGACGTTAAGAAAATCATAGAGTTTCTTATGTTTATGTGATTCGTTAAGCCTGTAAAAATATAAAAATACGTTGCATTAATAACTATATTATATTATGCCTGGAATTGAGGAGCCTGTAAATAATGTTGAAACTTTTGCGCATGGTAGTACTTCTGAAAGCATAAATTCTAGTCAATTATATTCTCAGTGCAGCTCGCAGCAATTAAGCAACTTTTCTTACAATATGACTCCCACCAATTATTCTAATTCGGGTTATTCTCAGGCAAATAACTGCAATGGTGTTATTAATCAATCTATTCCAGAAATACAAAATTATAACCAGCCTCAATCAAATCTTAATGCTAACATGCAAAATGGCTATAATTATTCAAATCCAGTGCAAAATAGCCTACCCTTAGAAAATGATTTTAATAACATATCATTAAACTCAAACACAAATTATAATAGCCATCCTAATTATAATGGAACAACTGCTAATTATTCCTTTCAACAAGCTCATTCACCTACTTATAATCAATATGACCAATTAAATGCAAATAATTATGTTAATTCAATGTTGCCTCACAAAAATCATGTATACACTATATACTATTTGTACACTTTCTTTAATTATTTTGACAGTATATTTTTATTATTTAGAGATATGGATACAATAGGCCTGTTAACCTTTTTCAAAACTCTCACCTTTTTCCATATGAGGCTGAAAAACCAGCCATGCCATCTGTACCTGAAAACTTGGAACCTTTTTCTTGCCCTCCAGAGTAAGCAAAATTTTTTAAATGGCAATTTTTTCAAATTAACTTTTTTAAAGCTCATTGATGCATGATATATAGGCACAAATAATTTTTCTATGCTTGAAAAGGCTTAAACATATAAAATTTTACCTGTCTTGTTTAGAATCAATAAAATATAAATCAGAATTTTTTTTTATAATGAATGCTTTTTTTTGATTAAATATTTAGATTCATGAGATGTTCTTTAAATACTGTGCCACAAACACATTCGCTCTTAGATAAAATTAGGCTACCTTTTGGGGTCATGTTACATCCATTTAATGATAAACAGGTTACTTAATTGTTGTTAAATTAATCAATAAATATGTTTATGATAGTTTATATCTAATTTACACAATATGTAAACTTTTTTTTAGTTTACTTTAAAATAATACTTTATTATTTTATTAGTCATAATGTTTTGAAATCAAAATATTGAAATTTTATTTGTTTTTTTGCATATTTTCCTCTATCATTTGAAAAATAGTTCGAAGTAAAAGCATATTTAATTCTTAAAATTAATTACAATATCAAATCAAATTTAATCAGGAGTATCCTTGTATATTTTTTAAACAAATTTAAAGTGAAATTTAATATTCATTATTGTAAAAAAAGTTTGTAAGGCCAAATAGTATAGCACTGTCTAACATAGATTGCTTACAATATATCATTGAAACAAAATGCACAATCGTTAAAAAATTAACTATGAAAATTTATTAAAAAAATGTTTTTGTTATATTTTCTTTTTTTTACATTATGAAACATATTTTAAAATAATAAATTTATTTTAAAAAAAATCACATTTGAATAAAATTACAATGCAAACTTACTGTTTTTTGTTATTGTTTAATGACAGACTTATAAAGATTATATAGTTCACAATCTTCTTAAATCATAAACATCAGTTTGCATTGTAGAAAATTTAGTAAATTTTTTTTTTCAATTTACCACTATCAAAATATTAATGCTAAATTAATATAAAGACATATAAATAGTTTTTAATTATTTTGAATTTTTTATTATTTGATAAAAATTGATTTACAAATATCTCACTTTGGTTACACTTAGATAGAATAAATTTATAAATGAATTACATTACAAAACAAATCCTGAAATTGCAAATTTTTTTCAGATTTTTTTTTATTTCAGAATCTGTATTTATCTGCTTGAAACAGAATTTGGCAACTTTTTGAAAGAATTGAGTTCATTTGTATATATGTTAAAAAATTATGGTTGCTACAGACAAAGTTTGTTTTTAATGTGACCTATGATAATATATTAATTGGCCAATTAAAAAAGAAGTAATTTATTTTCGTTTTTAAACAAAATCAATCTTACTAAATCATTCTTTTGATTTATAATTTTGATTAAATAGATTTGTAAATTATACGTACTTTAACACCTATCAGATAGATTGTATAATTAAATTTATTTAGGAACTCCCACTTGTTACCGATCAAGTCATGGTCCGTTGCAAGGTGTGCCGTACTTACATAAACCCATTTGTGATTTTGCTTGACAATAGGCATTGGAAATGTAACATCTGTTACAGGACAAATGAACGTACATTTTATTTATTCTGGGCGTGGTTTAACCTTGTATTAATTTCGCTAATTAGAGTTATTTTAAAATTTTAGGTTATTTGGCACAATTTAGGTAAAGACAGCAATTTTTATTTTAATTTAGGCTTATTATATAGAATTTTTTTTTTATAAATTTTGAAACCTCGGTGGCTTAAATGCACTCTTCATTATAAAAAGCTCATATAATTAAACACATTTTAAAAACGTTTTTTGTATTTATGTTTATTATTAATATATATATTTTTAATTATTTATATTATGTTAATATATATATATATATATATGGTCAATTCCACCTCAAATCGACAAACTTTTTCCCTTGAAGTCTCAGTTTTGGCTGAAATTTGGTACAATGGTAGGGTCCTAGGGTGCTGATAAAAACCTAAATTTTTTTTGACCGGAAGTGATTTTTGACCGAGATATGAGCAAAAATATTTTTCATTTTTTTGCAAAAAAAAAATTTGAGGCAACTTTGCGCGCATGTTTCATCAAAAGTATTGTAGCTAGAGTCATAATTTTTTTTTTTATGATGAAGATCGTAATAAGGGCTACCTTAGATGCAAAAAATATTAAAAAAAAATTTTTTTTAAGTAACCAAAAAATTAAAGTAAAGTTTAGACACAAATAGCTCAAAAAACGTATCTTTGAATTTTCTGAAAAATTTATATAATATGGCCCTTAATAATGTTAATAAATATATGATTAAAAAAGTTTGGGACCGGCATGACTTTTTACAAAATTTAAAAAAATCAATTTTTTGCACTAATTTTGGGACCTATTTATGCCCTTTGCACTATATTAGAATATGCCAATGTGCCAAATTTGACAGTATTCAAAAAGCAGGACATATGGGCAATTATGTTAGACCATAATAGTTTGATTTAATTACTTACTATTATTATTAAATTTACAATGAAAAAGTGAACCTTAAAACCGAAAAAAGTGAAAATTTTGCCTGTTTTCAAAATCGACTTTCTGGTTAACCAGCCAACCTTTTTTTAATATTTAACATTTATTTTATAGATAAAATATTGCTTAATAACATATAATAGCCCCACCTTTTATCACTCGATTTTGACGCTTCTACAATAAAAATACCTAAATTTGCCACAAAACAGCAAATTTTCAGGTGTCAAAAAACTAACGCAGATTTTATTCGTCTGTGCAAGCTTATTTTTTTATTATTTTGGCAAATTATCTAAAAATATCTAGAACCTATATAATCAGTCATATTTTGCCTGTTAAAGTGTTAAAAAATAATATATATGTTATGTATAGAAAATCTTAAAAGAACTAGATAGGTAAATTATAAAAAAATGAGATTATTAAATCATTTCATTATTTTTATTAAATTTGTAATTTAATGTATTTATTAAAACACATTTTTGTGTTAAAACTCGTAAGGAACGCATTTAGTTATAAAAAACTTTAGGTCAATGCCCAAATCTATATGCCCATAGAATCAAGTAACAGTAATATTTCCTCTTTCTTTAATAGGTTTAGTGCGTCTATATTATAAAACTAAAATGTAATTGGAACTTAAATTGTTGGTTTTTAAACTTTATTAAGGTCAGTTAGATATATATGGTGTTCCTTGCTCTAAATAGCCTTTCAAAAACTTATTTGGCATTTGTAAAAATTAGTAAAAAAGACTGAATGTCTATATTTTGTTTATATTAAATTGGGTCTAATATTTAGTCTTAAAATTCATCATTGAAGCTAATTCTGCCCGTTATAATCATTTAAGGTTGTTTAACCCTAAAATTGACTTCTTTTATGTAGTTATAATATCAAAAAACCATATCACTATGTTTCATAAAATAATTGACTTTTTACGTTTATTTTAAGTTTGTTGATAATCATAAAAAAAGAAAATCTGTTAAATCATAATATTCTAAATAGGCCAAATATATTCTATTTTACTTATTTTTGTCAGATTTAACGTTGTTGAGGCTGTTTTATTTAAAAACTATTAATTAATAGAAAAAAATTAATTTTTACAAATTTTTTAACCTTATTATTTTTTCTAAAATCCTCTTAAATTTTTTTTTATCCAATAAATTTAACAAATTTATTGAATTTTGTTGAGGATAAATATTGAGAACTATGTACATATTTTAATATTGTTCATCGAAATAAAAAGGGCTAGTAAAAGTTAACAAATATAGGCATACAAATTTTAAGTTTTTATTTTTTACACCTTAAAATTTCAAAAAACCTGGCAAACTTTGGTTTTTATTTCATAAAAAGCTATGGGTACGTTAAAAAATGTTGGGGGAAATATATGTTATATTGTGATGTTTTATGTATAAAATGCTGTTTTAAATTTTCAAATTGGTTTGGTAATGACCCAGAAAGTCGGCTTAGAAGATAGGAGTAAAATACTGAAAATTACCAATTTTTTTGTTCTAAAGTTGCCCTTTTCTTTCCAAAATTGACAATAGTTTGAATCAAATTAATAAAACTGTTATAGCCTAACATATTTGCCCCTATGTCTAACTTCTTATATATAAACAAATTTGGCACTTTTAAATATTTTAATATAGTACAGGGAGCAAATTTTTGTCTAAAAATCAAAAAAAAAAATTTTTTTTTTGAATTTTTTAAAATAGTTGGTCCCATACTTTTGAGTTCACATATTAATAATGAATACTAAGGACTGTATTTCAGCAATTTTTTAAGAAATATAAAAATACGTTTTTTTAGTTATATCAAATTGAATGTTCTTTACAAAATTGTAAAATTTAAAAAAAATAATTTTAAAATAATAAACACATGCAAGATAGCCCTTATTGTCCTCTTCAAAATAAAAAAAAAATTAAGTCTCTAGCTATAATACTTTTTGACTTATAACCTCGCAAAGTTGCATCAAATATGAAAATTCACCTTGCAATTTTTTTTCTTTCGCCCCTATCTTCGTCAAAAATCACTTCCGGTCAAAAAAAATTTCCAGATTATGAGATACTCTTAGATACTACCTCCATGCAAAATTTCAGCCAAATCAAAAGGGGTCCCCCTCCCGGACTTGCTGGATTGAGGTGGAATTGACCATATATATATATATATATATCTATAATTATTTAAAAAATTAAAGAAAAGGTGTGGAAATTAATCTAAGATTACACTGGACAACAAAATTTGGACTCAAGCATCATTTATGGCAACCATTGATATTGGTCAAGTTTTTGGTGCTGATTACGAATATAAAGTCAGAATTTCTCTCAATGCCTCAGAATTTTAGTTATTAAGGGTCAAAAATGCCATTTTGGTCATTTTAGGGGTATTTTGAGCTCTAATAACTTGATAACAAAAAAGGTTAAATAAAATTTAAAAGATGTTTAGAAATAGAAAACCTTCATTAACAACTCAAGGTATGTTGATTTTTTGAAAAAGTAATATTTTTTTTAATTTTTTAGAAATTATCTATTTTTTTCACACACCTATCTTCAGATCCAAATTTTTCGTAAGCCAGACTATAAATTTATACAATTAACTTTTCTAGACCAGTTTTTAACATAGAACACGAATACGATCATAGTTTACACCTAAATAATTTAGTATTCACAGGTGCAAAGACTTTATCAACTAAGCACCTAGAATATACAATATATTAACAATACGCACAATTTATTTAATTAAGACATACATAAAAGTACTATAGGATTTATAAGTAATTATATTTTAGAACACAAAAATGAAAAATTCAAATCTATGCACATATTGCCCGTCATTTTTCAACAGAACAAGTTATAACAAAGTAGCTTTTCTTGAAAAAGAAACCAAATTACAATTAATTGTTTTTACCGCCTTCGGCTCTTTAGATCAGCCATATCAAAAAATGGCCTTTTTTACCAAATTGACAGATTTTGCGACCTCGAGACTCTTTTTTACATATAACCATCCTTTGTAACTTATATTTATCCTCCAAAAAATGAAAAATAAATTTTTTATAATATCCACCTCTTCTTATTTAATATTCTCCAAACTACGACACGATATGTTATCGTTATAAAAATATTATTCAAATTTACAGTTCTTTAAATAGCAAAAATTTCAGTTTTTTTGTTTTTAATCTTTTTTATAAAATTTAATTTATAGCTGACTTACTAAATTTGATTTTAAAACGGTAAAAGGAATTGAAAATCCCTAAGATGGTAGGTTGGATCTCTGTAGTTAGCTCGTAAATCGAAAATTTGTTGACATACGTAAAAGCGATATTTTATAGCCTTGTGTTACACTAAAACTTAACTAGCCCATAAAACCAGCCGGCCCCAAACCTATCAAAGTTTAAACGTAACATTATCCCTAATTTAACCCTAGCCCTAATTCTAGTACCAACCCTAACCCAAAACATCACACCCTAAAACTAACCTAACCCTTATACTAACCTAATATTAAACTAACTCCCAATTTATTAGAAATATATAAGTGGCGCTCGTATATTACTATTAAGCCAAACAGAAACCGAACAGACTTTAAGCTTAAATGCAGAGTATATGATTTTATCAAACGTGAAAATGTAGCGGGTAAAAAATAATAAAAGAGATTGTGTAAAAAAATCATGGGAATAGGAGGTAAGGAATAGATAAGGGACAGAGGGTTAAAGTGAGTTGAATGTAAAAGTTCAACTTAAAATAACATTTTTTATATAAGTTTACAGATATAAATAGCTAGAGTTCTAATAAAGCAAACTAATTAACTTTTTCATAATCAGATGCATCCAACGGCTAATTTTTTTTTTAAATTTTTTTTAAGTTTAAAAATTATTTTGGACTTTGACGTCATTTTAAAAATTTTTGGAGGTCATAGTAAAAAAATTAAAAGCGCCATTATGATCTCCAAAAAATTTTTAACAAAAACCTGTAAATATCGTTTATGTTGTTTTTTCTGTTGTCCAGTGTTATCAATTTCAAAAACAAGGTTAAAAAATATGGTATTATGAAGATGGTATAATATTCACTTTTGAACAGAGCTGGGAAAATGCCCATTTTTGGGTCAAACCCATTTTTTTATTTTTCGAAAATTAGAAAAAATAAAGGGTTTTAGCTTTAATCAACAAAATATTTATAAAATTTAAGATTTTCTGCTTATATTCTGTATTTATTTATAATTGATTTTTTTAATCTGTCATAAAATTTTTAAAAAACAAAAATTTGAGTTTAGTCGAAAAATGGGTTTTTTCCCAGCTCTGCTTTTGAATTAACATTTAATTATAAATCTAAAATATATTTTAATACATAACCTTTTTTTGTACCCCAGTTCCAGAAGAATATTATTTTGATCAGCGGACCCGTCAATACATTCAACCTTACCAAAGGGAAGAACTTAAAAACGCTGCTATAGAATTTACAGCCTCGTCCGATTACATGGTCTAATTGTTTTGCTTATCGCGTTCTGACTTTGTCAAATTTTGCAAAAATAATTTTTTTATGGAAAAAAAATATTGGTTCAATGTTGATATTTTTAAGCGTTAAAAATTTTCTATAATCTAATTATTATTAGCTATGTTGAGAGAATTATAGATTAGATTTGCAAATATGCTTAGAGCAACTGCGAATGTTATTAGAAAATATTGTAAAAATAATGGCTGATATAATTTACGATGTAAAAAACTTAAATTTTAAAATTTTTTTTAACTTTCAGAATTTTTATAATTTTTTGTTAAAATGAATGAAATTTGAAATGCATTCTAACCTACAATAAGTTTTAAAGATGAATAAACAAAATAAATTTTATAGTAAACTACTTATATATAAACATTATTGCCATGAACAAAAACATCATAGTATATGATTTTTTCATTAATTTTGATTTGTTTCTAATTTGTTTAGGTTTGATTTGATAAACCAATTGCATTAATTTTAATTTAACTCTAACTTTGTAAATCAATATTTTTGACCATAAATAATAAAATTCAAATGAATATTAACCAACCAGGGTACGGGTAGAATTACAAGGGCGATCAATTTTAAGAGCCAGGAAAATTAGATTTCTAATTGTCATAAAGGCTTATAAAAGTTTTATTTGTGTTTTTTTATGTGTTAATAGATTCGTCCACCCCAGCCTGCCGTTTACATATTCTTACTCGAGGTTTCAGTTGCCGCAATAAAGACTGGTAAATGTCCTTTCTACATGTTTTTAAAATCAGTGTTTTGTAACTTTTACCTATTTATGTGTTTAATCAATTCATCAAACGTTCTCTTAGTTACTAGTATCACCTATATATTAAAACCTACAACTGGACCGCTTTGTTTTATATAATTATTTTGTAGGATTGGTTTGTGGCTAAGGCAGAATTAACTACACTGGACAATTAAATTTGTACGACCCTATGCATCATTTATGGCAAACAACTAAAGTTTTTGGTCAAGTTTTTGGTCAAGTTTTTGGCGCTGATCACGAATATGAAATCAGAATTTAAGCCAATGCCTCAGATTTTTAGTTATTCGGTGTCAAAGTTGGAATTTTTTGATTTTTGGGGTATTTTGGGCTTCTATATTCCAAAACCTATGGGTAGTAACAAAAGTTTAAAAATATATTTAGATAACGGAAACATTTATTAATAACGTAAGGCGTTTGAATTTTTTTGTAATATTTTAATTTTTTTTATTTTTTTATTTTTATAAAATTAGTGGTTTTCGTCATAAAATCCGTTATTTGATCTTAAATTGCTTGAAAGCAAATTTGATAATAATTTTAGGTAATTACCCTTTTTAGATATGTTTTTACAAGGAATCTGATTATGCCAATAGATTTTGGAAAATTTATAGTTAAAAAAATTTTTTGAATTTTTTTCTGAACTTTGGACGCGGTTTAAAAAAAATTGGAGGCAGTGGAAAAAAAACTAATCCCGGGATCGGTATCGCAAGAAAATTCTCTACAAAACTCTTAAAAAAATCGTTTATGTTGTTTTTTTTGTTGTCCAGTGGTATACTTGAAAATTTATTAGCCTTAACTGTAAATTATTTTATTAGTCGAAAAGTATTACGTATGTTCAAAATCAGTCTGAACGTAATAAGCCTGTCGTCGAAATAATACCAAATTATCTACTATACTGCAAACTATTTAACATGTGACCTTTTATTTCAAAAAGTCTTTTCAGTTGCTTATTCATTTATTACATGTATATGCCTAAAACATATTTATGAAGTTTTTTTTAGTGTCCTTAATTACATTTTACTTTGCCCTACCATTTAATTCTTACAAAAATACTTTCGTTCAAGATTACCTCGCCAATTTTTGTGAAATCCTAAGCCTTTGCCTCGACGAACTCCCAGGCGACAGCAGAACCCTTGTTGGCTTTGTCACGTTCGACAAAACGCTACATTTTTACCGTTTTAGACCTTCTCTCGAAAACAACCATAATACTTACGCTCGAGAAAATTCTCAACTTTCACCGACAGAAAATGATTCTAACACGAAGCAATCTGTATCCTTTAACGGAAGACAATATGCGGATATAGTCATATGTCCTGATGTAGACGGTACTATTTATTGTAAAAAAAAACTACCCGTTCAATCCCAAGCCTGTTAGTCACGGATCCAAAAATTGTGGATTTTTATAAAATTAATATGGGTTTTTATGCTCGATTTTTTGCATGGCTATCAAAATGACCAATTCATAGGCCTATGTTAGAGATCAAAGGAGTTAAAACCTTTACGCCCGTGGGACACGGTACCGGTTTTCTGAAAATCATAAACGGCAGGAGTTTGATTAAAAGACTTCACGGCCGAGCTGATTTTAAATATTTTGCCCAATTTTGTTTAAATTTAATGACAAAAACCAAAAATAATAAATAGGATGTTACTTCATTTATAATCTGTATAATTTATTCAAAATTTTAGTTTGTAAAATAAGGTTTTCTGGCTATATTTGTAAATTTCGGTCGGAACGGGACGAGACAGGCGTATGAAAAACCAAATTTTGGGATGGGACGAACGGCAGGGTTGGCCATATCTAACATGAAAGATATGTCTGGTGGGCCGGACCGGAATATAACGGCCCGGTTTAAACTCTTATTCTTTAAGAGCTGTTTGAGAGCCAAATTTATATTTTTTTTTTGTATAAATTAAATAAGATTTTATTTTTGAATTTTTAAAACCTTATATATAATTGTGATTTTGGTGAATTACATAAATTTTTTATGTAGAACCATTCATTCCTTGCGAAGAAAATCTGCTCGTCAATCTACATGAAAATATACAAGTATATATGCAATAAATTATTTAAAATCTCAAATATTGATAATCTAAGTTATTTTAGATAAACTTTTTCTTTATTTGGGTATCGCTCACAAAATAATTATCAAGGAAATATATTTTCTTTTCATCTCCATATTTAATAGAAATATATAAAATTTTTTGAAACATCAAATCCCTTGTTAAAAATTATAATTAAATAATTAATTAATTCAAGAGCATCAAAACCTTCCTTACCCACCAATTACCACATCTTTGGTCAATACCAGCGGCCAATCAGCCCTCACAGCAATCTGATAGTGTTCCGAACCAAACCACCAATCTATCCCCGAATTTTAATTTAAATTCGAATAACGAATATAACTCGGGGAATTGCCTCGGGGCCGCCCTACTTGTCGCTCAGAAACTTTTATCCCACACGGGTGGACGTATTTCGACCTTTTTACATACTATTCCTAACACCGGGCAAGGGAAATTAGATCATTTGAATCCAACAAATACCCAAAATAATAAGGATAAGGTTGTGGCTATTATTTTGTTTAGATTTTTTTTCTTTGAACGGGCGTCAATTTTTGAAATTTTTTCCCCTATTTTGTGAAATATATAAACTACTTAGCTAAAGTAAGTCTTTTTGCATTAGTATACATACTTAATAAATTAATTATGTTTTATTTATCCTTTCTTGTTTAAATGAAAGGTTATTAATAGTTTTATAATAAAACATTTTATTAAGTATATTTCATGAAAAAATTGATATCCCTCTCGTATAAAAATCTAGAATTATAATAATTTATTTAAGGCAGGAAACGTATTTTCACAACTTTTTTTATATACATTCTATCCATTTAATTTAATTTTTATTTGTTTAAAAATAGCACTTTAAAGGAAACTATTAATTTGAAAATATTTATTTGGATTATTTTTTATATATCCTTATAAAACATAAAAGTGTAAATTTAAAAAACTTAAAGACATAATAATGAATGAAATGTAAAAAAAAATCATATTTATTTATTACATAACACCGGTTAACAAATTTTTTGAGAGTTATGAGCTAACTACCGAGATGAAACCTGCCATCTGAGGGATTTTCAAATCCAATTACCGTTTTTTCTAATCAAATTAGTCAGCTATAAACATTAAAAATTTTAGAATAAATGCCAGAAAAATAAAAAGGATTTAAACAACAAAAATAAATTAATTTTTTTGCGTATTTACAACATTTAAACTGTTAAATTCAAACTTCAAATAAATCTTTTATTATAACCGATAATATATCGTGTCGTATTTAAGTTTTGACGCGAAATATGTTGTATTTATTTAAATGCTGATATAAGAGCTTGATATAAAAAATTTTATTTTTCATTATTTAATACGATAAATATAGGTTACAAGGGATTTTTATATACAAAAAAAGATTCTTAAATTTTTTTTAGAGTATTATATGTCAATTTGGTCAAAAAAGGCCTTTTTTTGATTTGGACGGATGTTAGGAGCCGAAGCCAGAAGAAATTTAAAAAAACGAAATATATATATGTGTGATAAGGCCATTATGGAGATATTTTTTTTTTATGTTTTTAAGAAAATTCACGGTTGTGCCATTGTTTTTGTTGACCTGTGTAATAATAATGGAATAAAAGTAAATTAGTACCCTTTTTGAAACATAGGATGGGACTAGCCTAACCGTGCAAGCAAAAACGGATTTTTACAAAAGGCTTGCACTCGACTTTAGCAACGATCAAATTAGCGCCGATTTCTTCTTTTTCACACAAACTCACATTGACATTGCTTCCCTAGGTCGGACATTTTACATTTTTTTTCCATAAAATTATTATATATGATTTACAATAATTATGGCAAAAGTTATAATAAATTTTATAATTTTAATATTTAACCAATTTAGGTTATGGAATATTTAGCTATTATTCTTTATTTTTTAAATTTTATAAATATTTATGCTCATAAATTTGGGTGTTAAATAAATGTTAGTTATACTTTCTTCAACTTTTTTTTTCAATTTAGTTTGGCTTTTTATCATTGTTTTTTTTTGGATTCATATAGGCGTTTTTATTTTAAAAGCCTATATTTAAAAAAATTGTATATCGTTTTTAAACTTATTCTTTATAATTTTTATTATCCAAGCGCAAATACCTTTTTTCTAAATTCGTTGTAGATTTTGATACAATTTATAAGTTAAACTAAAATATCTAATACATTTCTTAAATTTTTTTGAAGCCTTAAAAAATAATTTTTTTTTCCTTATTTTGCAGCTACCCTATCGAAATTCTGTGCCGGATGTATGTACCATTTTCCAGCCTACCACACGGGTGAAGCTGAAGGAGATATTAACCCTTTGCAAGAGGAACGTTTCGAGCAAGCTTTTAAAAGGTTTTGGGCCGTAGTTTTTTACAATTTGTTTTGGAATTCAATAGACAATTTCAATTTCAAAGAGATTCACTAAAATATCTTGTTTAACCATTTAAATTAATTTTACCACTTTTTAATAGATGCTTATCATAGACTTAAAAAAAATTACTGAAAATGTTAAAGGTGATTTTATTTTAAAAAAAACCAAAAAAATTAAAAATATGTGTTTTTTTAAATAAAAATATTACTTTGAGTTACAAAATATTTATTAAATTATTTGTAAAAATTAAAAAAATTGCAAATTTAAAATTACACATTGCCACTATTAAATTTAGGTGACCTGATTTGCTTCAAACTAAGTTAATGCTACACTTTGGCCTAATTGATCTTTTGAAAATTTGTTTGCCAGCCAAATTTTAACCTCTATACACATTTATGTCTTAAAAACGAAAACATATTTCTTGCCACCTCGAGACTCCTTAGCCAAAAAATATTATATAAAAAATTTTATAGCAAAATTGACGCTTGAGCTTTTAATAGTTTAGTGATAATAAATATGGAAACACATATTTTTTGTAGAATCGTTAAATTTGGTTATTTTGCATATGGACAGCTATTTATTTACCTTTAATATTTGTTAGATATTTGACTCGAGATATTGGGTTTGAAGCCGTTTTACGAGTGCGTTGTTCCAAAGGTTTTACTTTTTTTTATATTAATACTTTTAACATCAATTTTTACATTTTACCTCGACATACATTCATTTAATAATATATTTGGTTCATAGATGCCATTAATTCATAGCGACAATATTTGCGAAAATATTGGAAATTCAAATATAATTGTTTTAATAAATTACTTTTTTTTGCTAAGAGCGCGTGCAAAATAAGTTTTTATTTTCGTAAAATTACAGAATTTTATTTTGTAATATAACGCATATTTTTAAAAACTTGCCAATTAATAAAATTTTTTTTAAAAAATTTTGAAACAATGAAATTTTCAGAATTTTTAAAGTTTTACGAAAATAAAAACTCAATTTGCACGTGGCCTAAAAAAATTGAAAATATATAGCCTACGGCCTTGAAACTTAAATACTGCAAAATGTTTTAAGAGGTTATTTAAATTAAAGTATTGTCGCCACCGCAAAAATTTAAGTTATTTTGTGTTAATATTTATATAAAAAAACTTCAAATTAAATTTGTTATGTTTGGACGCATCCTTATATAATACGTGTCAACTATACTCTAATAATATTCCGCTGTATTTGTTCTCTATTATAATTATAGATTTTTTAAATTGACATATTAATTTTTTGTAATAAGTTCATATATTATTTTGAAAAGAAATAATTTTCTCACCTTTTTTTTCCCCATTATACTTTAGGTCTTACTCCCAAAGCTTTTTACGGCAATCACTTTCTCCGCTCATCTAACTTGCTATGCCTACCCACCGTTAGACCTGACCTTTCTTACACCGTGCATATGGATATCGATGAAGATTTAGTCGATAGTAGTCTCGTTAGTATGCAGGCCGCTATACTGTACACAACCTCAAAAGGTTTGAAACTTTTTAAATATCCAACTCGTTTTTACTAGCTCAGATGGCTCAGTGGCCAACATTCTTCCTGCATTATACACAGGACGTCAAGGGTTCGAATCCGTGAGGCGTTGATGGTTTCAGATAAATTGAATACGTGTGAAACCACCTTAAAACTTTTGGGTGGCCTAATAAGGCACCTAAAAGACGAGCCCGAAATAAGAGAGCTTAGGCTAAATATGGTCGTCGGCGTGCGTAAATCTTATTATGAAATAAAGCCTTCTTATACGGGTATGGCGTTTCTATATTGGAGAATGTTTTGGGGCCACCTCCGGTTGTTTAAATTTTTTAACAAAAAAATTTGATTATTTTTAAGATCCGATCTTAAAGTAAAATACACTGCCATTTAAACTATGGTTTTTTTTAAAGCTTATTTTTGTTCCTCTATAAAAATTTGCTAATCATTTTTTAAAGCTAAATTTCATGAACAGCTAGTTTTTCAGTTTAAAACTGTGAGCCTAGGTTATGCAGTTATTGTAAGGGTTTCCAATCATTATATTATAAATTCAATATTTATCTGACTAAACTACCCAATATTTTTAAGAAATTTATAAGTAGTTTAATTTTTTGTTATTATCCATAACCTATTTCATTTTTATAAATAGAAAGATTAATAAAATATACAAATTATTAGGTAATTTCCCCAATAAAAAATTTCGCATATAATTCAGGCTATCATAAAAAACATAAACAATTGGTTTTGAGGTTTCCCTTATACCTTTCCCCACTTAGGGGTGCCATACCCGTTAGGGCTTTGACTCTTTAATCCAAGCAAAGCAATTAATATTGCCGAAAGGTTAAATAGTAAGATTTGCACGCACGCCGGCGACCTAGGTTTTTGGCCTAGACTCTTACTTTTAGACATATCATTTAAGGTCTACTGCCTAAGCAGGTCACTCAGCAGCTTAAACTGGTTACACATGTTACTTTTTTTCCTAAGAAAAAAGCTTCTTGCGCACGGATTCGAACTCGTAACTCCTGCTTGTAAGACAGGAAGTTTTGCCACTGAGCTTTTGAGCCGACTAATTTAAGCTATCAACATGACAATTTTTATATTGTATTTTGCACATTAAAATTTTTTATTTTGGGTAATTAATTATATAAAGTTTATAATGTTTTGTTAGGTGAAAGACGTATCCGTGTGCTTACGCTTGCCCTACCTGTCTCAAATAATTTTGATGATATCGTTAACACTGTAGATCAAGAAGTCGTTGTGGGCCTCATTTCTGTTATGGGTATGCTCTTAAATTATCCTTTTTTTCAATTTTTAATTTTTTTTTTAATTTTTAGTGTAGAATTTTTTATAAAATAAAGCCTAAATTTGTTTGTCGATAATAAAAAAATCAAAAAATTTTACTTTTAAATAATATTAGTTTTAAAGCTTATGTTGATAATTTTTATAACTTTTGAAGATGCTTCTAATTGGCAAAATTTATAATTATAATTAAGTTTAATTAGAATGGTAGGGGAACATTATGTATAACCCAAATGTGGATCTTTGAGTTTGAACTTAACTCAATATTTAATAATTTTTAAAATTGTTAAGTTAGTAGTGGATTTTAATATAAAAAATAGAAATTTATATTGGAATATTTTGGATTGAGATTGCAAAAAACGAAATAATTTTGCCAGTTTTTCGTCTTCCTTCAGTTTTAGCAGAAACTAGTAAAATTGAAAAACAAAGAGGCATTTAATGTCATAATGTAAATTAGTTGCAATTTCGTAGACTTCGCACAAACTTTATAAAATTTTGTAGATCTCTCAACCTTTTTTTCTCTCCCTCGGCTTCTTCACTTTTTTGGCCAATTTCAAAAATTATGCCCCCTCATTATCAATATTGCTATTAATTTTGAAAATGTGATTGCACACAGGTCAACAAATATCGATGTCAGAAACGTGAGTTATATGAAAACATAAAAAAATGCATCTTCATGATGGCTTAATCTCATATATACATATTTCGTTTTTCTTAGTATCTTCCGGCCTTGGCTCCTTACATCCGTCCATAATGAAAAATGGTCTTATTGACCAAATTGACAGATCGAGAATACCCTAATTAGGAAAAATTTAAAAATCTTTTTTTTTATAAAAATCCTTTGTATATTTAAAATCTCACACATTAGAAATAAATTTTATTAATATATTGAGCTCTTACATCAGTATTTTGATTCTTCCAAATATTTCGCGTCCAAACTTAAATTTGAAGAAATATTATCGGTTTTTAGTGAAAACATTATTTGAAGTTTTAATATAACAGTTTTGTTGTAAATACGCAAAAAAAAATTTTTAGATTGTTTTTGAATCTTTTTGGTTTTTTTTGACATTTTTTTTTTAATTTTTAATGTTTTTAATTGGCTGACTAAGTTTGATTAGGAAAAACGGTAAACGGATTTGATATTCCCTAAGATGTCAGGTTTGATCTCCGTAGCTAGCTCATAACTCTCAAATTTGTTGACCTGTGTTATTGCAAATCAATGCCTCGGACAAATATAGTTTAATCGTAATCTCTTCACTATTTTTAATATATATATTTCATAACATGTATCTCAGCTAGCGAACGATGTCTCCAAACTAACCTTCACTCGGCCCGAGAGGCCATAATCATGGCCTGTCAAGACTTCCATAACGCATTTAACACTCACGCCTACATAACCGTCACCTACACTAACCTCATGTGCCCGCAGAACTTGGCTTTACTTCCTTGCCGGACACATGCTTTACTCAAAAATGTAACAACCCAAAACGCTTAATTTTCTTTAGGGGCGCGACTTATGCTACGTTTTGTTTTAAAATAAATTTTGTGTTAGATATAACACAGGTCAACAATTATCAATGTCAGAAACGCGAATTTTATGAAAACATAAAGAATGCATCCCCATAATAGCCTAATCTCATATATATTTTTCGTTTTTCCTAGTTTCTTCTGTCTTTGGCTCCTTATATAACGAAAAATGGCCTTTTTTGACCAAATTGATGGAGCTAATTGTACGCCTAAAAAAATTAAAAAATCTTTTTTGCATATATAAACCCCTTGTAATTTATTTAATCATGAATAATGAAAAATAAATTTTTTTAATATATCAAGCTCTTACACCGGCATTTAGATAATATAAAATATTTCGCGTCCAAACTTAAATACGACACGGTATATTATCGGTTTTTAATAAAAATATTATTTAAAATTTGAATGTAACTGTTTAATTATTGTGAATATGCAAAAATAATATTTATTTATTTTTGTTTTTAAATCTTTTTTGGTTTTTTGACCTTTCTTTTTTAAATAAAATTTTCAACGTTTATAACTGACTAACTAAGTTTGATTAGGAAAAACGGTAAACTACGTTTTATTTTTTTGAAAATCTCAAAATTAAAAAATTTGTTTTAGATATAATACAATGTTTACAATTTTAATTAAACACTTATAAGATGACGAGAAAAAAAAATAATAAATAATATGAATATAGCCTTTTAAATATTTATATATGTAATCGATCAACCTAACCAATCTATATTGACGAGGAAGGTTATGTCTTAAATAATTTGGAATAAAGGTTGCACTCTAAAAATTATATTTTTTGTTTGTTTTCTCGTAATCACGATACGCGATTCATTAGATGGCATTCAAACTCAGCACTGATTCCTCCCTAAACCAACGAAACAGACATAAAAATCGGTCTGCCCACAAACCTAACAATTCTACAAACTACTACTTTGACGATCCTGATGACAGGGCGTTTGCCCTTTACGCCATTCAGAGCAAACCAGTCGAGAGCTTGATGACCGATATATATCCTCAACTCTATAACGTAAATTACCTCTCATCTGATGAGATTAAAGTAAAAACATATGTTTAATATTTGATAATAAAACCATTGTATTGATGTTTCTTCATCATTTTATTTTTATTTTTACTGTTATGAGGCACGTTAACATTTAACTTTCGTTTTTTTTTGCGCATAAAGTTAACATTATTTACAGTTTAAATGCTATGAGAAGAATAGAAAGTTTTATAAGTCCGGGACTTTCTTTAAAAAAATTCCTCATTTTAATAATATTTTCATTCGATGTTTTATCGGGCGTCCCATATTTCGCCGCCTTTATTCCGATTTTATCATAGTTTTCAATCAGATACAGCCTTGAGCTATTAAAAATTGAGATTAACACAAAGACGTTTACCGTTTTTCCTAATCAAACTTAGTAAGACAGTTATAAACTTTGAAAATTTTAGAAAAAAAGGTTAAAAAACCAAAAATTTAAAAAATAAATTTAAATTTTATTTTAGCATATTTACAATAGTTAAAATATTAAATTTAAATATAATCTTTATTTTAAACCGATAATATATTGTGTCGTATTTAATTTTGGACGCAAAATATTTTGTATTATCTAAATGCCGATTTAAGGGCTTGATATATTAATAAAAATATTTTACCATTATTTGTGATTGAAAATGTAAGTTACAAGGGATTTTAATATGCAAAAAAGATTTTTAAATTTTTTCTTGTTAGAGTATATTTTAGATCTGTCAATTTCAAAAAAGGCCATTTTTCGATATAGATGGATCTAAGGAGCCAAAGACGGAAAAAACTAAGAAAAACGAAAAACATATATGAGATTAGGCAATCTTGGGGATGCATTCTTTTATTATGTTTTCATTATAATCTCGTTTCTGACATAAATATTTGTTAACCTGTGTTGTTATTTTTTTATTTTGAAGTTAAGGACCATATATTTTTCTTTTCGCCTATCCAGCCTAATTATGGCGGGATTGTTGGACACTACCTAGACCAGGCGTAGAGCCTCAGTATTTTTTAAACATATGTGTTTATTGTTTGAAGAGTTATTAAGGGCCAAAAAAATTTTTTTTATGTTCCATAAGGACTTCACTGTGGCCTCAATAGCTATAATTTCGTGGCTCATAATTTATTCGCGCATTAAAGGAGACTTTGCTTTTTTTAACAGATGGTACTTCTTTATGCCCTTTTAAAATTAGTTTTATATATGTTTTTTAACTTAAGAAATTAAACAACCAAGTTTATGTGTACCTGTTTTGCTAAATAATCGACCTGCTTTTTTTGTTTTTGGCCAGTTTTATCTTTAACCACCCGATCGGGCCTATCCGAAGTTTAAAGCGGCGAACCGGCTGAATTTGAACGCCGGGTTTGGTTTTTACTTTTTTTTTACAATAATTAAAAATGTGATATTAATTATTGCACGATGAAGGTTATTACTTCTACACCCTCTAATTTATTGATCAATGAATTTTTAGCTGTAATGTAAAATTTTTGGGCCGTTTTTATAATTTTGAGCGGTGTTAGAAAATACGCTTGTTTCAAATTTATGTGGGTGGACGGCTAGGTCAAAATGGGCCTGTTTGAATTATACTACGTATATATGAATAACAGGATTCAACTAATGAGATGTCCAAATATTGTTCCTATATCCCCGTATACCCCCTGAGCGCCAAGCAACTCGATGAACGCTGTTCGTACCTGCTAGACCTCGGTGATAATTGCCTCCTTTTTGTCATTCAAAGGTTCACACCCCTTGAAGTTTTAAGGGACCTTTTCGCCCAACCGGCCCTATCCTCCTTTGATCAACTCAACGACGAAGAGGTCAATTTAATGTTATACTTTTTATGATTTTTCACTTTAGAAAGATTATATAATATTTATTAGTTGTGCTTTTCGTTTAGTTTTATGTTTTTTTTATATTTAATTTAAAATTTTACGTTTTTTTAAATATATTTTAGAGTTTGTCGTTTTAATGTGATATTTTTACACTTGTTTTATTAATTAACAAAATTTTCACTATACTAAAATTTATGATGCCTAATATACTGTGTAATTGAAGTTTATACAAAAACACAGGTCAATAAATATCAATAGAAAAAAATAAGTTTATAAAACCATAAATCTTACATTTTTACAATGACCTTATCTGATATATATTTTCTGTTTTTCCATAGTTTCTCCCACCTTTGGCTCTTTAGGCCGTTTATATAAAAATGGCTTTTTTGACCAAATTGACAGATTTTGCGATCAAGAATACCCTAAGAATATAAATTTTAAATTTTTTTTTTAAATTCCTTATAATTTAAATTTATTATCTCTAATAATGAGAATCAAGCTATTAAATAGAAAATTTAAAATATATTTCTTTCAAACTTAAATACGACACGATATATTATGGGATTTTAATTTTATTAGTTTAAATTTGTTTAGTTGTTGTAAATATGCAAAAAAATTCAATTTTTTTTTTAATATTTTTTTTTCAAATAAAAATGTTTATAGCTGCTAAGGTGGATTAAAAAAACATTAAACGTATTTAACAATTCCTAGGATAGCACATTTGATCTTGGTAGTTACATAACTCTCACGATGTTGACGTGTGTAATATATACAATACGGCATTTTAATTAATTATTTGGGGATAATAAAAAATATAATTTCCTAATACGGTTGTTATACAAAAAAAAAATAAAACCAGATGTTAAAATTTATACATATAATAATAAAGGGCAGAAAGAATATACTTAATAACTTCTAAAAATGAAAGTATATTTTATTATACAATTTCATAATTATTTTTATAAAATTATTATTGGTTCAATTCATATACTAATAAATTGTTAATGGTGAAATTTGATCTGAACAGTTTTTCTCTTTCACGGTATAAGAGTTTTCTCCTAACCTTTTTTCATATTAGGAAACGGCTTACCCGTTAGGGCTTTGCCCCTTTTAACTCTCAGGCCCCGCAGAGTTAATGAAATTTAAAACGCACCGGTGACATTGGTTTTTGAGCTTAGGTTTTCAGAAAATTGGAGGGCTGTAATTCGTTGGCGGTCACTCATCCAAGTACCAACCAGACTCAACGGTGCTTAACTTTAAATGTATAACAAAGTCACATGCACTCAAGGTGGTCCGACCTTTCTCTTTCATAAAAATTAAATTGGATTTTGGGGGGGGGGGGGGTGGGGGGTATTTAAAAAAAAAATATTTATTTTTGGAAAAATTAACCCTGCGTTTTTTTTGAGCCACTAGGATATACTAGTTTAATAACACAGGCCAACGCATATCCGTGAATTTTATAAAGACATAAATGAATTTATCCCCTTGATGGCCTTATTATATTAATATTTCGTTTTTCTTAGTTTTTTACGGCTTCGGCTCCTTACACCCGTTTAAATCGGAAAAATGGCCTTTTTTGAATTTACAAGTCCAGAATACCCTAAAAAGAAAAAGATTTTTTTTATATAAAAACTCCTTGTAACTTATGTTCATCATCTCAAACAATGAGAAAAAAACTTTTATAGTAGCTTTTACATCAGCATTTATTAAATACAAATTATTTCGCGCCCAAACTTAAATATGACACGATAAATTATCGGTTTTTAATAAAAGTTTTATTAAAAGTTTGAATTTAACAGTTTTGCTGTGGCATATATGCGAAAAAATTGTTTCAATTTATTTTTGTTTTGGAATCTTTTTTAAAATAATTTTATTTCACCGAGTTTTAGCATAAGGCAAAAAATTTCCATAGAAATTTTGAAAAATAATTATTTTCTTTTTAAAAATTTATAACCGGAAGATTCTAAAATTTAGTAAATATAATTTTTTTATTTTTTTTTAAATTTATTAATTATATTTAACAACTAGATTTGGTTAGAAAAAAGGGTAAACGGATTTAAAATCCCTAAGATGGCAGGTTTGATCTCTTTGATTAGCTCATGACTCGCAAAAATTTTTGTACTATAAAAATGGTAATATAGTTAAATTATACCATAATCATTCTAATTATTATATATATAATGGAATAAACCTTCATTATTATTCTAATATATTTAGTTTGTTAATAATCATTTTACATCTTACTTTCGCAATTTTAGTGCGAAATATCACCAAACTCAAAAATCGCAGGGTTTCTCGAATGCCTACAAAACGACAAACCTTATTACGTTCCCATCTTAATTATTAAGTATTTCATTATTTATTGATGCGCCATCTATCTTAGCCATTTTACTTTTAGTGTTAGGAGATCGAGTAAGCTAATCTTAAAAATACAAAACTTAAAATACTTATACATCAAATGGCAAACAACTATTATTAAATTTACAATGCTTGATTAAAAAATATAAATGAATGTATATGACATTTGAAATATATAAATCATTTTTTTTTACATTTTTTAGAGAAGACAACGTAACAGCTAAAAGTGAATTCCGGAGTTTTATGTATGATGATAGGACTGAATCATCCATGTCCCTTCAAGAATTTTTGCTTTACCTCGTGAAAGAAATTATTTCATAATTTGATTTGCATTTTTTAAGTTATATATAATTTTATCCTTTATATATGGGTTGCTATTTTATTCGTGTTTATATGTCTATATATATTTAATTTAGACAATGATTTTTGCAAAGTTTTAAATTTATTAGCTAACGTCTTTTCACATTGTTTTCATTAATTATAAAGCTATTTTAATTCGTTTCAAAAACGCCTAAAATTAATTTTTGAATCTCTTTTTGATGATTTCTAGCTTAAATATTTTTAGTTTAGCTTATATAGACTACTAATTCGTTGATTTAATGTAAGAAGTATTAATCTTTTAACTATTAAGTTGCATTATTTTAAAGGTTTTTTGTGAGGATGATTTGATTTATAAAGCAATACACATGTATATCAAAGTGTTTTTACATTAACTTTGGGCTCTCGTTATATTAATTTTAACCTATTATATGCCATCCAACCTTAATTTACACCTAAGCTTTATGTTATTCCAATTTATAATTTGCGAATAAATAAAATTCTTCTTGAAAAAACATAATTATATTAAAAATAACTTTCTTTTTACCATGGGTTGTTAAATTAGACACCCCTACTTTACCCATATGACTTCCACTTACTAATTTAATATTTTTTAAATTATATATACAAATGTATTTTTTTTAATTGAGGTCTGTTTTTATTGATTTAACGTAATTCCATTGTATTTAACTAACATTTTTAATTTTATATGCGTGTGTACCGTTAATATTTCAATATACATTAATTAATATAAATATGTTTGTCTTAATATAATTTTAAAAAATTATTTATGTATTTATATGACTTTTAAAATTTTTGTAAAAACATTTCTTTTAGAAAAATTATTTTAAAGCACTATTGTTAGCGGTTAATGTCAAATAGTAAAAATTAAATGTCTAGTAAATTTTTTATAAAAAAGAAACAAGTTTGAACGCGCCCGTTCAGCTTTTACCACTGAATTAGGCAACAAAAAATTTTGAAATTAGCTAAACTGGGCAAAAAAATGTTGGTTTAACATATATAATTAATTACCTTGTATTTAGATTTATTACAAAAGTCCACAAATTTTTAAGATTAATGAGCTAATTACAGAGTAAAACAAATATCAATGTCATAAAGTAAATTTTATGAATAAAAGAATGCATCCCCATGAAGGCCCAATCTCATATGTATTTTTCGTTTTTCTAAACTTCTTCCGCCTATGGCTCTTTAGCTGCATCTATATTGAAAAAACTGACCTTTTAATAATTTTGCGTCCTCGAGAATACCCTAAAAAGAAAAAAACTTGAGAATCTTTATATTATGTAAAAATCCTTGTAACTTATATTTTTTATATAAATAAGAGAAATAATTTATAGTACATCGAGGTCTTAGATAATACAAAATATTTTGCGTAAACCTATAGGGCACGATATATTATCAGTATTTGATAAAAATATTATTTAAATTTGAATTTAACAGTTTAACTGTATATGCAAAGTTCGATTTATTTTTGTTTTAGAAACTTTTTTGTTTTATAATTTTCAATGTTAGAGCTGACTAACTAAGTTCGATAAGAAAAAAACGAATGGAATCAAAATTCCGATGGCAGGTACCGCTGTATTTAGCTCATAAATTTTGACCTGTGTTATAGGGACTTTCAAATCTGTTTATCCTTTTTTTCATCTAACCTTGTAAGTCAGCCATTAACATCGATTTTTTAAATAACAGCTAAAGGTTTAAATCCAACTTCAAATACTATTTTCATTAAAATCCGATAATATGAATGGGATGCCAGCCCATCTATGTTATTTTTATTAGAGCTTGATATACTTAAAAATTTTATTTCTGATTATTTGAGATTATACATGTTAATTTTATTATTTTTCTCTTTAGGGCAATTCTGAGCGCAAGAGCTATCCATTGGTTATAAAGGCCCTTTTTTGATATAGACATAGCAGTAAATAGCAAAAGAAATAAAAAATACATATGATATAAAGCCATCATAGGTAATTTTTTTAATATTGATATTTGTCAACCTCTGTCAAATACGATCATATTTTTTATCAGACTGATTTGGGAAAGAAAAAATTATTTAAATTAAAATATATTCCTTAATAGGACTATATATGCCAACCCATCAGTTAATTAAAAAAATACATATGATATAAAGCTATCATAGGTATTAATTTTTTTCAAGTGTAATTTTTTTAATATTGATATTTGTCAACCTCTGTCAAATACGATCATATTTTTTATCAGACTGATTTGGGAAAGAAAAAATAATTTAAATTAAAATATATTCCTTAATAGGACTATATATGCCAACCCATCAGTTAATATAATAATTTTTCTGCCTGCAATTGACTTATGTTTATTCACCTATTTTTTTTAACTTCCTAACATTATCGAATTTAGTTTGGCACCTAAAACTCTTGCTTTAAGGCCATATTAAATTTGATAAAATTTACAGTCTCAATTAGACCAATTAGTTAGATCTCTATTATTGAATGCTAACAAATTTATTATGTATAGAAAAATTTTATAAAATTGCTTGGCATAATTAATTAGTCATAATTAATTAAATGCTTGCAATACTGGGTGCTAAAATTATAAAAAATGCAGAATGCAATAACTTTTATCTACATTAAATTATTAATTTTTTGCTATTTGTGCACCAAACATTTCAATTTTTTCAAGATCCATTTTTATAACCATTTTGCTCAATAATGCAAAAAAATTATATTTTGAAGTTAATAAATGAAGTTAACTTTCTTAATATCTTAAAGATCAGTTTGAAAAAAATAGAAGATACCTTGATTAAACCATTAAAATGATCCAATTTATTAATGATCTTTAAAAACTTTGTTAAAACATTTTTATTTTATTCTTGTATAGATTGTAAAAAAATTTTAATAATATATATCAAGGCCAATTATTATGTAATAAATCAATCCAATTAATTCATCAATCATGTAGTTTGATCCAATTAAATTAAAATTTATAATCAAGGTTATGATGCCAAGTTATAGTAATTAAATAAGTTAATCAAAAATTCTTGGATCAATGACGAATTAATAAAAGATGACAGAAATTGTGAGTAATGGAGTTGAATCAAGAAATTGGTAAGTAATTTATTTTTACTAGGTCAATCTTAAATAATTTATAGCATATAAGGTTTCTAACAGATATATAATATTCAAAAGATTGATCTATGCAATTAATAAATCAATTGATATAAAAATTGTGTATGTAATTTAAGCAAAAACCCATTTATACATTATTACAAGTCAGTTTTATTCTAATGACAAACCATTTTGTTGCTATTAATATTTATATTGAAAAAATATTTTATCACTTAATAAAACCACAAACACTCCTTTATGTAAATTTTTGACATAGTCATATGAAAATTATTTATGATCAACGGATACAACATCTTTTAAATTTTTAAGTTTTTTAATGTATTGTACAGCAATGTTGGGTGCTTCTGCCACAACTTCCATAGTTGACATTACACCTTTACAAAAATTATAGTTAAATTATTTTAAACAATATACAAATTATATGCTGCACCTTTATTCCAGCTATTCCGACATGCTCTCCTAATAGTAAGTTTATTAGGCAACTAATATATTAAAAACATTATAAAAACCTTATTCAATTTTTCATCCATATCAGGAAAAAAAGTTTGTTCTATGTTATGTAGTCTAAACGGACTATAGTGTGGATCACCCCATATATTGTTTTGAACGGTAAAATAAACACAATAAGTTAAAAATGCTCCCTTTGCTATAGTTCTTTTAAATTAATATTTAATTAAGTTACATTACGCCACTAACAATTCCCATCGTCCTGCTTTGATTTTTAAAATCAAACACTCACTAAAGCAGCTGTAACGTCTATATGGCTAAATAGTGTATAGTGAAAAAAAAACTTGAAGAAAAAAATTTGACCGCATTAATATTAGTGGTTAGGAGTATTTTGCACAAATTGACCAATTTGAACATGTGTCCAATTTTTGTGCTTTTTCTTAATTCTAGAATTTCTACCCTTTAAAATTAATTTAAAATTTTATACCATTATTCTATATTTAAAAATTCAAACTAGGTAATTTAATTATCGTATTAAAAATTTATGAGCCATTTTGTTTTTTCAGAGTAGAGACATTATCGTGGCTAGGGTAAACAAAGTTTAAAAATAAAAATTTTTGTATGAAAATATTATTCAAAACATTTTGGAGCGCGTTAAAACTTATTTCATTTTTTTTTAAATTATTTAGAAACCTTTCGTTCAGAATGTTAATAACAAAAATTAGCGACTTTATTGTTTAAATGCTTTTGATACCAAAAGGTTAAAATTTTGAGATTTTTTTAAAAACAATGAATGAGTTAGAACGCGCATATAGGCATATCCTAACAACCAAAAAGCATTACGTTAAAATATTTTTCGTCGAATTTTTTTTATAAAAACTGTAATAAAAAAAAATTTTATATCTTAAAAAAACTTTTGGTACTCGGAACTCTCTCATAAAAATGACGTCATTTGTACAATATTTGTGATGTATAATATCTGTGCTGTTTCTTGGTTCAAGATCAATCACCCTCTAAATTATTTTAATATCATATACCATCATCATATATATGAAATATGTAAATTAATTGATTTGGTTAAGGATATTATTGCTGTATTATGAGGATATATTACATGCGCCATTTTGCTTTTTATAGCAGAGTTACTACAATTATACTCTGTTTAGAATCATAACTAAACCAAAAAAAATTTAAAAATTTATGAAAAACTAATGTTTAAAAAATTAAAAAAATTGAATGTATTTTGTTCGAAAATATTGTTAAATCTATTGTACGCTAAAAACGCAAACTTCCTTATTACAATATTTTTAAAAGCAGCAGGTGTATTCGGTGTAAAATGAACTCGTTTAAAATGACCTTTTACACGAGTTCATTTTACACCGAATAGTAAAAACGCTTTGCAACAAATGTTTTATATTTAAATCATGATTTTCTTATGTAAAATTTTTAGAGGATTCCAAATATGTTATTCAATTTTGACTAAATCTTTTAGTTTTAAAATAAAAATTTTAAAATTTTATATTAGGGCACGTGCAAAGTGAGTTTTTATTTTCGCGAAATTTTGAAAATTCTAAAATTTTTAAAAATTTTATTTTTTTCAAAATTTTTAAAAAAAAATTTTTATTTCAGAAAAAGCATTTTATCCGCATATACTAAATTTGGCAACTTTTTAAAAATTTGCGTTTTATTTCAAAATAAATTTTTTCAAAATTTTGAAAATTTCTTGAAAATATAAACTCACTTTGCACGTGCCCTTATATAAATTAGCATATATGAATTTTTACAAATTTATTAATTCTAATCGACCAATATAAATAAAACGAAATTAATTATGTCATTCGGGAAATTACATTCTCTATCTTATAATTTTTCTTAAAATATAGATATATAACGCCCAAATGTTAGTTCGGATTATAAATAGATTTATTGTGAGTATTTAATTTATAACTCGCGTTGCCGAGAGGCTAGAGTTTGTCTTTCCAGCCCATGCGTGCCCGTGTTATTCCCTGAGGATATATATTTATTTAATATTTTTTTTAATATACCCAAGTGTTGCCTGACTTAGGTTAAATATATTTTAGTAGTTCCTGTAATGTTTTTATGTTATTTTAGGTAATTAAGATGATATTATAATATAATTTTTTTAAACCTTATTTTTTTGTCAATAACTTTTTGTTTATAAAGATACCTTTTCCAGGAAACTTTTTATATGTTCAAACTAGTATATTTAGGCGCTTCTTATGTTAATTTTTATAAAAGGTGAGTCACATACTTCTCATTTGATAATAATTTCGGCATTTTAATTTTAATTTATAATTAATATGTTGATATAAATTGTCACTCATTTAAGAAAATTTTTTAATTAAATCTAAAAATAAAAATCCTACTTCCACTGCGGTGAGTATGAATTCTTACATATATAATGGTTGTTTTTAAGGATTTCGCCCCTTAAAATCTATATATAAAATTTCATCATTTTTACAATTAATTCTATTTTTCCATGTATATCAAAATCGTGATGTTATGGGTCATATAATAAATTAAAAGTGCAGGCAGCTACAGGGATAAAATATTACAACAATTAAGTGTTCAAAATAACATTTTCGGAACTGCTAGAATTAAACTTAGTCAGGCAACGTGGGTATATTAAAAAAAATTTAAAAAAAAAATGTTTCAGGAAATATAACTGGGGCACGCATGGGCTGGAGAGACACACTCTAGCCTCTCGGCAACGCGAGTTTAATTCATCTATTTATTATAAAATTTCTGAACTAACATTTATGCTTTTTATCTATATTTTAACAGAATTTATAAGATAGAGAATGTAATTTCTCGAATGAGATAATTATATTAGTTGTATAATGTTAGATTGGTCGATTATAATCAATAAATTTTTAAAAGTTCATACATTGGCCATGCTTCCTTCTCCCTCTGTGGCCAGTACTACCCTTGAGAAGATTAAATATTATCTCCAACATATATTAATTAATTCTTGATCTGATTGTAAAACACAAACGAATCTCTAAATGGGCTAGTGCCAAGTGTACTTTGTTTTTTACCCCATTTAAAGAGCTTTTGAATTATTTTTTCTATTTTTAACACCTCTTAATAAATTCCAAGCTACATTTTTTCTGCTTTTAAAAGATTTCTTACCTCTTTTTAATATTCAAATATTCAACATAGCATTTTTTATTTTTAGACTGAAAACCTTTTTTAAATAACCAGTTTTTGTATAAAATTTTATTCTAAGTTTTTTTAACAGAAAAAATTTTTTTTTAAAAAAAATTGGTTTTGGTAAGTTTCAAATCAGTGGCTACCTCTAAAATATTGTTAGTCAAATTAAGTCCTTCAGTATTTAAATCTTGAGAATCCCCTAAATCTTCTAAGACACTAAATTTATCATGGTGAATAATATTTGAATATTTTTTTTGCTTTAGTATTACAAAACCTAATGATGGAGCCCAATGCTTTTTTTTTGATTGAAATTTATCTTTTAAGCAATCTGCTTCAATAATAATGAAATGGTCAGATCTTCAGTTATTACAAGGGAAAAATTTAAAGAATGCTTATTACAATGAAATAATTCACTGTGGAAGCTCTTTGCTTTTTTAAATGTTTTCTACAAAAACTCACTTTGGTATTTTCAACAAAAATTAGCATGTCCCTATTTAGGTTAAAATCAATTTTGTTTACAACCACCTGTGCCTCATCTTTCCCCATATTAAAATCCGCTATAACAATTGGCCAGTTAAATATATTACTTTTTTTAACAGTCTAAGTTTTTTATTCAGGCCCGATTCTAGCTTTCCATTTTAGGGGGCAAAAACTCGTGGGGGGCGAAAAAATTTTTGCCCTTCGCAAACAAAAATTTTTTAACAAATTAGTAGTAATTTATTATATTCTTATATTAAAAAAAAATGAGTTTATAAATTGAATATGTGAATTAAAATTAATTGTTTTCACTAAAATCAATTGCTTAAAAAGATATTTGAAATGATTGTAAGAATTTTATCATTTTATCATCATGAAAATTAAAAATATATATATATAATGATAAAAATAAATTATATAAAACTTTATTTTAGAAAATGAAAAGTAAAAGATTAATTATTATGAAAACAAAATGTATAAATATGCTAATTTGGAAGAATATATATGAAAACACTGGTTATATATAACTAGTTATTAATATTAGGGTAAAAATTAAATAAAACATGAACATAAACGTTAAATGCATAAAAAAAGTTTGACACTATGTTAAAATAGTAAGCAATAATTAGCTGATTTTAGCAGTGTATTGTATTGATCAAACTATTTTATCTTAGAGGATTTTAATTAAATTACAATATTCATCAAAATTCAACGCTTAGTTAATGATTTTTTCTAAAAGAATCAAATCACCTTTAAGCAGGTCACTACTTGTAGCCAATTATCCTTCTTAAAGAAGAAAATGGGCTCACAACTCACTTGAAGAGCAATCAAAATTATAGGAAAAATGTTAAATAGATTGAAAACCATCATTAATCATATAAAAATTAACAAAATCAATAGCATTTTTGTAATTATTAAGTTTTTAAAAAATTTTGCTATGTCAATTTCTTTAAATATGGAATTATTATCAATATTACTTATTTTTAAAAACTCTAATTTATTTATATCTAAAATAAAGGTTATCAAATTTATAAAGGGAATCTAAAGATTTTAAACAACTTTTCTAAAAACTCTATTATCAATATAAATAAACAATAATATTAAATATATACTTTTTACTTCACAATAATATTTAAAATATTTTAAAACTTATTAGTAGAAAATAAATAAAAATCAGATAATTCTTTTAGTTTTTCTTTTATCCATAGATAAATTATTTTATTTAAAAAAATATTAATATCAAAACAATTTTTAATAAATCTTCAAATGTATTTTCTTAATTTTCAATTTCTAACAAACAATGGTGTATTAAATCAGAAGTTTTAAAAATAAATCGTTCTCATTGAAATTGATCTATAATTATTTTTAATAAATAAATAATTTTTCAATTAACTACAAAAAAATAAATAGATGATTATAAATATTTTAAAAAACCCCATTCGGCCCTGACCTGAAGATATAAAAGTTTTTTATTTTTAATTTTTAAAAGAGTATTAAATATTTCTGTGTAATTTAAAAAAAAATAATGGGCAGGGAGTGACTACACCACATGGGGCAACAGCCGGGGTATGGTCCCGCATTCACTAACTACTTTGATTGCATCATGTTGAATAAATTTATGAAGGGAAGAAAAAATATCAAAAAGACCTTTCCCATCACTTAAAATTTTAAGACCATCTTTTGCAACAAGATGCAATCGGTGGTAAGCAGGGAATATACGGGACATTGTGTCCAACCATTTTGCTCAGAAATACTTAAACACCACCTTTTTCCCCAGACATTACTTTCGCCCCATTGTAGCATTGTGCGATCAGGTTCTTTGGTTCTATATTATATTCTAACAAAAGATTGTTGTTTATTTGAATAATGGTATTTTCCGGTATGTAATAAATTAAAAAATAAAAAATTAAAATATAACTAAATTTTCGAGAAAATGAATCTCTTAGTCATAGTATATTAAAATTAGATTTTAGAATGGAAAGAATCGAACGATATATTCCAAGTTCAATTATTATGATTTGATGGTTAGAATGTTTTTTAAGATAGTATTAAAAATAAGGAAAAAATATAATAAAGCCAGTACAAAAATATAAAACTATTTTCAAAGCGCGTAAATTTTTTTTAATTAAATTAAGTTTATATTCAATTAAATTAAAAATGTAACTATTTAAAAATAAAAAATTAATTTAATTAAATAAAAAATGATGATTATTGATAAAATGTAAGTCGCCTTATTTAAGATGTAATTATAATCAATTTCCTATTTAATGAATGGGGATTATTTGTATAGCGAAACTTTCTAAGATTTTTCTTTTAAAATTATTTGGTTCGACATTTAAGATTTGTGGCGTAAGATTTAATGAATGAGAGGTTAAAAGGTGATGTTCTGCTAGAGCAGATTTAAAAAATTGGTATTTTTTTACAGCTGATTCGTGTTCTTTAGTTCTTATATTTAAAAATCGACTAGTTTGCTATGTAAGAGAAATTACAATCATTACAATTAAATTATATACACAATTAGATATATTATTTGGTTGTGAAAAGTTTGTTTTATAAACTTATAGGAAGATTTAGTGGGTTTAAAAAATACATTGGCATAATCTTTTAATACATGGCGTATATTGTGGCTTAGGTGGTTAATGAAAGGAATACATATGTTAGGAAGATTAGAATTATTTTTGATATGGGTAAGTCTTTTTCTCTGAAAATATTTTTCGTGGCGAGGAAGAGATGGGTTTTTTTTTTGGATGTGTCATTATTTTTGTATAGATGCTATAACTCAAAACTTTGGATTGTGATGGTTGTGTAGTGCATTTTTTTGTAATATTTTATTTATTATTTTTAAAATTGTATTTAAATTATAACCTTGATTTAAAAATTCAAATAAAAGTGATTTAGTTTGTTGACTAGAAATATGAAAATTACTGGGTAATAATAGTGTCTTTTAATATGTGTGTAAATTACAGCATTAAACGATGAATTTGGATGGTTAGAATTTATATTTAAAAATTGTGAGTTAGCAGTTGATTTAGTAAAAACAGAAATATCTATAGTATTATTTATTAAATTTCTCGTTAACATTAATTCAAGAAACGAAAGTTGACAATTATTTTCTTTTTCACAAGTAAATTTAAGTTCAGAGCTTTATTAAAAATTTAAATAAATTGTTTATTGTATTTTCATTTGAAATTATTAATATATCGTCAACATACCGTGTATAAAAAGTTGGAAAGTTTTAATGTTCGAAAAATTTTATTTTCTATATATCTTAAAACAATTTCACCTATATATGAGGACCAAGGAGAACCCATTGGCATGCCAGAAATTTGTTTATAATATACATTGTTAAATTGTAAAAAAGAATTTTCTATTGCAAAGGTTATTAAACTTTTTATAGTATCAATATCAATAGTTAAATTATTAAAATAATCTAAGTTTATTGATATAAACCAATCGATAGCTTTAGTAGCTAAAGTCGGGGATATTGAGGTGTAAAGTGAAACAACGTCAAATGAGGTTAAGATTTCTTTTTTTAATTTTAAATTTATAATTTTATCCCTTAAAATAAATGAATTTTTTATTGTATGTTCATAATTATTGTCAATTAAGGGGCGAAATAAATTATTAAGGAATTTACTTAATTTATAAGTTGGGGATTGGCAATAATTAACAATTGGTCTTAAAGGAATGTTTTCCTTATGTAATTTAGGGAGTCCGTAGATTACAGGACAAATGGGATTTGTTGGTTTTAATAAATTTAATGTTTTATTATCTATTTTTTTATTAATGTTTAAACGTTTTAATAGTTTTAAAAAAATGGCTGTAACTTTAGAAGTTGGATTGTATTTTTGTATTTGGTACGTATTAGAAACATTTAATAAATTAAGCATTTTATCGTTGTATTCTTTAATATTCATTATAACCGGTATGTTAGTTTTATCTGATTTGGTAATTATTATATTATTATATTTTTTTATATTGTTTAAAGTATTTATTTCCTTGTTGTATGTAAAGGTTTTTTTATGAGATTTATTAAAATTTAGTAAGCTATTATATAATTAACTGAGAAAATTTCTTAGGCATCAGATTATTATGGAGTGCTTTCACAAATATAAAGCTTTCTGTAAAATCAAATTTTTCTATATATTTCTGTTAGTTTGATCTCTCTTGCGGATGAGAAGTATTAATGAATAAAAACACTTTCAAAAAAAGTAAATATTTTTAAGATTTTATTTTTTAGATTTTTTGACGGAGCAAATTTAATTATATTATGTGGAAGAAATAAAATTACTATGTATTTTTGGGGGGGCAAATTCAATTTTTTTTGGGGGGGCAAACATAAAATTACTATGTATTTTTGGGGGGGCAAATTCAATTATTTTTGGGGGGGCAAACAAAAACTTTTGGGTGGGCACTGCCCCCCCCCCAAAAGGGGTCTAGAATCGTGCCTGTTTTTATTACAGCAGTTCTTTCAAATTTGTAAGTTTTATTAGGTATATAGACTGAAGCTAAAATCAAAGTTTGTTTGCTAAAAATAGTTTTAGCCCATAGTGTTGCCAGAACTTTCACCTATTTGTTCAAAGTACATATTTTTTGCTGCATACTATAGCCCAGGCACGTAGGCAAAACTTTTTCTAAAGGCAAGAAATTTAAGGAGAAAAATTAATGAATCACATTGTTGCTTAATGAATGATCATATTAACTAGCATAAAATATTTATTTATATTGCATCATAATTAAATTAATGTATGACATAAATTCAAGAAAAATTTTATAAAGAAAATAAAAATATTTAAGAAATTGATATTCTTTTCTAGGATCTATTGAAAACCACTTTAAAGTTTGATCTATTAATTCAGTGTTATCTATTATGTCCTTATGTATGGCAAGCAAGCACAAGGATGATAATCGATCATCGCTCATTTGAGATCTTAAATATGTTTATATGCGCTTCATGGTGATAAAGCTTTGTTCAATTGTACACGTGGTTACTGGTAGTGAAAGAGCAATAAGCAGAGCCTTTTTAAGCCGCAAAATTGCCAAAAAGTAATAAATATACCAGCATATATTCCGATTTCTGTTTAATAAATAAAAATTAGCGTTGAATTGCACAAAAAAAATTAAAAAACTATTTCTAAAGGGGGGCAACGGCCCCCCTTTGCCTCCCCCTCAATACGTCCCTGCTATAGCCACTCCTCTCTCTCCAGCTATATTTTTATCATTTTCAAGGCAACTAAAGTTATTAAAATTTATTCTCCAATGCCATTATGCAAGTCTCTTGTAATCTTAAAATAAAATACTTTTATCATTGTTAATTAAAAAATCAAGCTCATTTTTGTTAATTAAGCAATTAATATTATATGAAATAATTTTTAATTTGCCACTAAAGTTAGTTTGAGTGGGTTAGATTTAAATAAGAATTTTTTGAACTAATTTATGTTGTTCATCACTAATAGAGGCCCTTAATGACCAATTAAATAATTTTTTACTCCTAATTTGCCAAATTTTTTAGCAGCATGTTGAGGTGCAAAAATTTTAAATTAACAGAATTTTAAGCTTCTAATTTTTTTTACAAAAAATTCAACAGAACTATTACTTTCTTTTAAAATCTTTTTGATCATCTGATAAATATATGAGGTGGGATAGGCACAAGGCCTTGTCAAAAAAAAGACAGAAAAATGAGATACACATTTGCCGTGTTTTGTTACAATCTGGCTTATAAAAGGGTCGTATTGGTTTGCAGTCTTAGGGGTATTGATTGGCTTGGGACATGGTGAGATGTAATTAAGCTGGTATTTTTTAAAAAACCTACTATAACCTCTCCCTGCATACACCAATGGTTTAACGCAGTGTTTAAAAAAGATACAAAAAAGACAAAGTAAATTAAATTAGCTAGGATAACCCATATATGCATAAAAATTAAAAAGTAGAACAAGCTATAATTCATAAAAATTCAAGGCAAACTTAAATAGCTAGAAACAAAAAACAAGCAAAAATCAAAAAATCTAAAATCAATAAACAAGCAAAACTTAAAAAAATATTCATTAGTAGTGTTTTTAAAATATATAAAATTTCATCATTTTTACAATTTATTTTTTTTCCATGTATACCAATATCGTAATGTTATGGGTAATAAATTAAAAGTGCAGGCAGCTACAGGGATAAAATATAAAAACATTAAGTGTTAAAAATAACATTTAAGGAACTGCTAGTATTTAAACTAAGTCAGGCAACACTTGGGTATATTAAAAAAATGTTAAAAAAACATATCCTCAGGGAATAGAACTGGGGCACGCATGGGTTGAAAAGACCCACTCTAGCCGCTCGGCAACAGTAGTTATAAATTAAAGACACACAATTCATCTTTTTATAATAATATTTCCAAACTAACATTTGGGCTTTATTTATCTTTATTTTAACAAAAATTATAAAATAGAGAATGTTTTTTCGCCAATGATATAATTAAATTTGTTGTATAATGTTAGATTGGTCGATTATAATCAATAAATTTGTAAAAGATCATATATGCTAATTTATATATTTAGTAAAATTTTGAAATCGCATTTATTTAAAAACTAAAAGAATTAGACAAAAATGAATAACATATTTGGAATCCTCATAAAATTTTACATAAGAAAACCATGATTTAAATATAATACATATGTTGCAAAGAGTTTTTACTATTCGGTGTAAAATGAACTCGTGTAAAAGGCCAGTTTACATGAGTTCATTTCACACCGAATAGACCTGCCCCATTATTTGAAATGAAAATTATATGTTACCAGGGATTTTTACATAAAAAGATAATACTCGAGTTTTTAAATATATTCTCAAGGGCGTAAAATATGTCTTGGTCAAAAGATAATTTTGTTCTGATATGGACAAATCTATAAAGAGCCGAAAGCTGTTTACGAAAAATTGAAAACATATAAGAGATAAGGCCATCCTAGGGATGAATAACATTATGTTTTCATATACTTACATCTGACATTGATATTTGACAGGTGTTATAATGTTTCCGAGAATTATTTTATAATATATAATGTTGTACTAAGTCCACCGTAATAAGCGTTGAAAAAACTTCAGTGTTCTGAATTACATTATATTGTTTTATTTGATAATAGCATAAAATTGTTAAAGCAAATTACAAATAATATTATACATAAACCATAAAAAACCAAATTATACATAAAAAACTCATATTATTAATATAAAAGAAATGTAAAATGCAGTCATAAATTTACTTAAAAATATCCTAAAAAAAAGATCTTACCGGTTACGTGCAACACCAAATTTATTCGCGTCAATTAAATTTCCAAAAAAATAAAAGGTTGGCAGATGTAGCATAATATTATTTAATTAACTAAATTTTTGACTATAAAAAATGAATGTTAGTCTAAAGTGTTTAATCCATATAATTGGGATTTTTGGAGAGAATGACAAATCCTTCGAGGTAGGGTGTAAGGCTGAGGTATTCCTCCGTTGCAAGTTCAGCACGCTCGCCATAACTTAATAGGACAGGAGTCGTGTAAGTTTGAAAGCCAGTTATAGTTTTAGGTTTGCCAGCTTGCCCAACTATGTCAACAGCCTGAAAAAATATATAAGTATGGAAAGTAGTAATAAAAATAATAATAATAATCATGATATAAGAAGAAACGATTAATAAATTAATATTTTTTAACGCAGGTCTACATAAATTCAAAGACTCGGTGAAGTTGCGCATGTATAAAATATACTCATATTTTACTTTTTTCTGATTTTCATCAAATTTTTAATTTGGAACCGAAAAACTCTACTAAACCCGAAAAAATGGCAATATATAAAGGTTAATGTTAATTTAAAATTTTCAAAGTTTTTAGTTTCCAAAACTTAATAAGATACAATTTGTTATAAATATCCTAAAAATAACTTTATTACATCTTAAAATTTCTGGTTACAATGTTAAATAAGAATTCTAATGCTTGTATACATAAAAAAAATAATTTCTAAAATTCTTATAGTAAAAATTATAATTAAATACTTGTCCAACGCGAACTGATACAGATATGGGATTTAAGTTTGGATCAAAAGTTATCAGGAATCTCGGTCTAAGAGCCACGGTCAAATAATAGATTAGGTAGTGTCCTTTACCCAAAATAGCTAAAAAATAAAAAAAATTACAAAATTCATCAAGTTTGAAACTTACAATTAGGTCAAAAATGGAAATAATAATTGTATTTGTATTTAAAAATTAATAAGTATACAAAATCGTCTTTATTTACAAATAAAATCTGCCAAAAACTGTCATCTCGTAAAAACAAAAATAACCCGCATCGATATCTTAAATTGTGAGAACAAAAAGAAGGTTATAAATAGTGATAATATAATGCGATAAATATGAAATTTGTATTTACAAATTCACAAACCTTATAAAAATTAAATTGATTTAAAAAATTTGGTTTGAAAAAAAATTATTTTTTTTGTTACACAAAACTTTTCCCTTCCCAGTCAAAACGACTAAAATTTAAACAAAATTTATACTATTTTTGGAATCCATAAGGCAAGTCAAAAATATTAAGATGCCGGCCAAGCTAACTGGACGTGTTAAGACACGGTCACAATGGAAAGGGTTCAGGGTCAGGGTTCCTTTGCCAGCATGAATGAGGGCTTGGGCGAGCCGAACCGCAAAGAGTGGATTCGACGAATGTGAGGAATCTCCGCGAGAGGCGTAAAAATGTGCCAATTGTCGCAAAAGGGCAGCTAGTCTGGCGTTGTTCGTGCCTAATTATTGTATTCAGGGATTGTTAATTAGATGTATGTTAAAAACTTATATACATTAAACAAATTTTTTTAAAATTAATTAAAATGTTAAACTAAATGATGAAATAAAAACAAATATCTGATTTATAATATCACAAATATCACAGGTCAACAATTTATGAAAGTTATGATTTAACGACAGAGATCAAACCTGCCATTTTAAGGAATATTAAATCCGTTTACCTTTTTTCTAATCAAATTTAGTTAGTTAGTCAGGTATAAATATTGAAAATTTTAGAAAAAGGGTCAAAAATACAAAACAGATTTAAAAACAAAGATTTTATTTTGCATATTTACACAAGGTAAACTGTTATATTCAAACTTCAAATAATATTTCCATTACCGATAATATATCGTGTCATATTTAAGTTTGGACGCGAAATATTTTGTATTTAACGCTGATGTAAGAGCTTGATATATAAATAAAATTTATTTTATTTGTGATTAGTAAATATAAGTTTCAAAGAATTATTATATGCAATGCAGTTTTTATATTTTTTCTTCTTAGGGTATATTTAGATCTATCAATTATATAAAAAGGCCATTTTTCGTTATAGATGGTGCTAAGGAGCCTAAGACGGAAGAAACTAGGAAATAGAAAAGTATATATGAGATTAGGCCATCAGGAGGTTGCATTCATTTATGTCCTCACAAAAATCTCGTTTCTGACATGTTGACCTGTGTATTAAAAAAACATATCGACAAACACCTAATATATATATTAACCATATAAAATCTCTAAAAATAAGAATACATATTATTTATTTATTTAATATGTCATTTTTTTATCGAAATACAAAACAACAAAGTAAAAACAATTAATGTTATATTATGTGTAATTAATCATGACGGTAAATATCAAACGGGCTAAAAAATGAATAAATTAAAAGTTTAAAATAGTAAAAATATGTAAAAAAATTTATTCTCTATTTATAACATTATATTTTTTTAATAACTAAAAGCTTAAAAAAGAGGAATTTTATAAAGGGCTATTATTTCCACCAATTATATCATAATTGAAAGATTTTATATATAAAAGATTATAACCTGCTCCAACAATCCCCATAGCCAGGATGGCATTTTGGGCCACCTCGGGGTCCGAATCGTGCGAAAATTTACTAAGCGTGTCAACGATGTTTAAATTAGACGGATTACTAATGCTAATCAAAGCCAGAGCCAGCGGGACTGCCCTACGGATAACGGGTTCTCCGTAACGCATCTAGATTAGTATACAAAAATTATAAGGATCTAAATATGAACCACTTAAACTGGTATTTAGTTCTATATTGAAAACCAGGAATTTGAGATTTCTACCTTACCTGTATGTTAAACTTTTACATATGCCCCAACCGCGGGCCTCCTATCTCTCTTATAGATTTTTGGATCAATCCATCCCTAGCTACCATCAAGCTCAATCTTACCACCTACTTCCAACGAATGGGGCAATAAACAACAACAACAACCAAGTAAAGCTATTTATATCACCAATATGTCAAACAGGAGGGTTTGCTCGCAAGTCAGCGACCTATGTTTTTTGCCTAGGCTCTTACTTTTAAACATATCGGTTAGGACCTACTGCCTAAGCAGGCCAATCAGAAGATATAGGTAGACATAGTATTTTTTCGCGAATAAAAAAGCTACTGTGCACGGATTCGAACTCGCTACCTCCTGCGTTATAAGACAGAAGGTTTGCGACTGAGCTATCTGAGCCGACAAATACAAACCACTTAAATTAATATTTTGTCCCTATATTGAAAACCAAGAATTTAAGGTTTCTACCTTACCTGTCCATTGAAACCAATAACCAAGTAAGGCTATTTATATTACCAATAAATCGAACAGCAGGGCTTGCTCGCAAGTCAGCAACCAATGTTTTTAGCCTAGGTCCTAACTTCAGGCAAATAGTTTAGGGCTTGTTATAAGCAACCCACAGGGCAGCTTTAAAGTAGTTATGAAGGTGTATATTTTTACGTAAGTTAAAAGCGATTTATGCAATGGAATCGACAGTTAAAACGAGGTAAGCTCTTATTTTCGACATCGAATTTTTCGACTAAATATTTCTGATATTTTAAATTAACTGTGTGTTAGTTTTTATTATAAATATTACAAATTAATTGTTGTGCGCGTCTTTTTCAAACAATTAATTTTTTTACATGTTATTTAAATAGGAGGGCAAATAATATATAAAGTCGTTCAATAACCAATATCAATATATGCCGTAGTAAACTACAAACTATTCTAGATTCTTCGTTTTATATTATGTGTTTAGACTTAATTATAATTACGATACGGGTCGGGCTAATTTTTTACATTTATTTTTGCTTTTATATTGCGAACAAGCAGAAAATGATAATTCTTATTTAATAATAGGTTACTTTTACACTCTAAATTTTAATTAAATTTTAAAGATAAAAATATAAAGCTTGCATTATAAAAAATTCCGAGGCATATTTTTATTGGAAAGCCTAAAAAATGGAATTCAGAGCCGAGCCTAAAGTTAGAAAAGGTGTCTGGCGGGCGGGGCCGAAATGGGTAAGATTAAAGCTCATTTTGATACAGCAACTTGTTTTTGTGGAGGAAAAAAGGGAATACCAAATGTCCAAATGTACGGTAACTCATGCTAGCCCCAATTTCCTCACCCATCGCGACAAGGGCAATCCCTAAGACGGCAAAGCCCTGCTGAGCTGATAGGTCCTCGAATGGGGTGGTTGAGGTTGATTCACCGTCCGTTGGTTCAACTAGGTGTGCTGTGCTTTTTGACGATTTCGAATCCTTTTCCGAAGATTTTTTAGCTTTACGATCTTTCGTATCTTTAGTGGCCTTTTCAGCTCGCTTTTTGGGCTTCTCTACAAGTGTTAAAATGTATTGGATTATAACAAATTTAAATTGATATTTTTAACGAAAATAAAATAGTTGAAAATTATTAAAAAAGTAAAGGTCATAGAAACAAGGCATGTATTAAAAACTAATAATTAAATAGGATACAAGTACAAATTAAACTTTTGCCTTTCGGCTGAACAAGAAAAAATTAAGTTTCCTTTAACTTTTAATATCGATGTTATTAAGTCGTGAAAATCGTTATAAAAAATATTATATTTCAATTAAATTTTAAACTTAAAAAAAATAATATTAATATGCATTGATGGCATTTTTGAATAAAGGGTCGAAGCCAAACCAACAATATTATAATCTATTTTCGAAAAACAAATTATAACTTTTAAAAAAAAAATTGAAAATTAAAGGAAAAAACAATAAAAAATTCATTTAGAATGTGCTTTAAAATTAAAATCAAAAAATGCCGCATAAAAGCAAATCCAAGTCTAAAAAATACAAAATCCCTTTCTTAAAATTTGAAACGCAAACTCATTGCCAAAAACACGATAAATTAACAAACTGTGAATATTTTTTTTAAACCGTCATTCAAAGTTTTCCCAGCTAACAAATCGGCAGGATCAATAGCTCCAGGTTGAACAAGTTCACGGACCTCGAAGCCTTCCATGTTAACTATGCCGGTCGTGTCGCCTACGCCATATTCGACCGATGAAATAGGACGTGACCCTAGAGGTGGTCCCAGGGGCGTCGTAAACTCAATGAGAGGAGTCGGTAGAGGGTCTGTAGCAGACGACGTTTCGCCTGTTGGGTAATGTTTATAAAAAATAAAAAGGTTTGATAGAATCGTAACCGAAATTTGTAAGGTATAATTTTAGCATAGTAAATCAATATGAATATGGACACTGTGTCTAAATATTTTAGAATTTAACAAAAATAAGCAAAATATAGAACATAAGGAGATTGAAAATTTAAAAAAAAACATTAATTTATTTAGAAATATAATCCCGAAACAAAATATATATAGATGCAAGTCCACAAATTAGGTGTTTTCAGAAAAATAAATAAAAATTTAAAAAAAATTGAAAAAAATTTTTAATCAAATACCCTTATCAGCGTCCTTTTTAGGCGTGTCACTCGATAAATCCATTTTTTCACTTTCCTTCCCGTCTTTTTCGTCTTTCTCGGATTTTTTAGGGGTTTCCTTATTCTTATCGGTCGGTTCGCCGGTTTCACTATCTTCGTCCGATGAATTATCTTTCTTGCTGCTACTGGCTGCCGGGGTAGGCAGAGACCCCGTCTTTAGCAGGGTAGTTAAATTCTTGGCCAACTTGTCAGCCGTAGTTTCCTTGTGGCTGCCGTCCTTATGTGTGTGATGTTTAGATTCCTTTTCCTTCTGAGAAGGAATAAAAATAATAATAAAATTAATAATATTAATAAAGATAATAATGGAACAATGATTAAAATGGAAAATTAACGTCTTCAATAAATTATTTAATTAAATAAACAGATATTTACTTAAAAACAAATATTAATAGCATTAAAATTTAGAATGTGAAAAAACAATATCTTCCACACACTTAAAAAAATAACAAAGCTCTACAAATTTTTGAGATATAAGAGCTATTTAAAGATCGTGACTGCCAAAGGGATTGATTGTTTTTATTTTCAAATCCGTTTTTTCTAATTAAACTTTGTAATTTAGCTATAAACAAAAAAAAATTAAAAATGTTTAGTAAAAGATTCAACAAATAATATCTCACATATTTTTAAATTCCAAACCGATATTGTTTACTTTAAGGGTTAGGGTTATATCTTAAATGTTAATGTAAGGGCTTAACATACTTAATGAAATGTAAAATTAAAATAAAAGGTGATTGCAATATGAAAATCATTTTTTATATCTTTTTGAGGTATTTTAGACTGCAAATCCAATTAATTTGGCATTTTCTGATAGAGATACAAGTGATTTTAATATGTTTCTTTTATTTAAAGTATTTTGAAGGTGGCAAAATTAGATATGACCATCATAAAAAACTCGGACAACGGAAAACATATGAGATTTAGGCTACCATGTCATTTCTTCCCAATTGTAATAATTTTATGATTCAATTATTTTTGTCGACCTGTGTGTAATAAACTTACAAACTCCTCTTTATCATATAAGCGCACATTTGAAATAAACCTTTGCTTTAAAAAAAAATAAAGAAATGTAATTCGAGTGCATGAATTGTATAAAAAGGTAAAAATATATGTTTTTTCAAAAGTTAAACTATGTGTTTGATTCAGGGCTGAGAAAAAAAAGCTAAATGGGCTTTTTTTTAACAAGTTTTTGAGTTTTTTTCCCCAAATGCCCACAAACTCGTGGGCATGGCAAAAGAAAAGCCCGTTTTCTTGCTTAAAGAAAAAGGGCATGTTTAAAAAAAGCCCCTTTTCTTAAAAAAATACTCCTAAGAGCTTTAAGAAAAAATAACCCACCCATCATTATTACAAAGAAAAAATCAAAATTTTCGAAATTATTATAAAGAAAACAAAAAATGGGCTTTTGGGGCTCTTTTTAAGAGCCACTTTTTGTGGGTTTTTTTTGCCCCTTAATAAGGGCTTTTTTTTTCTTATTTTGGCCCTTTATTTGCAGCTCCCTTTCTCTTTTTATGTTTTGGGGGGAAAAATGAGCCAAAGTTTTTTGGCTCATTGTTTTCCCAGCACTGGTTTGATTTGCATCTTCATTTAGTTCATGGCAGTGATAAGAAACGCAATAAAAATTTAATTATATAATACGAATAAAATTTAAAATTACACTTTAAATGAAATGGCAACATAGATATTTCAAACAAAATATTTAAATAAACAACTCTGAGTGTGCTCCAATATGATAACAATAAGGCAAAAAATGCAGATACAGTAGAAATAGTTATAATTAAATTTTAAAAACAAACCTTCGAAGCAGAAGTATCTGGTTCGTAATGTTCACTACAGATATGCAAAAATTCCTGGACCTTTAAAACGTTACCAGTGCCTTTGAAGAAAGTTATAATATATAATAAATATAAAAATGTTCTAAAACTCGGTTAAGGGTCTTAAATTAAAAATAACAGTTTTATTAATAAATAGGGGTAAAATTTTTATAGGCTTTAAAGCTAAATTACCATATTCTAAACAAAAAACCAAACATTTCATAAGTTTGTAAAAAAAAAAATTTAAATTCTATATATAAAGCAAAATAGCATTATGTTTCATAAAAAAATAATTAAATGTCCCTTCAGACCAATAATCATAATTTTTTCGTTCGGAATACATTTACAGAATAAATTTCTAAAAAAAAAATTGCTCAAAAAATTAGATATATCTGTGCGCAAATACCGGCATAAGCGCATGCCTCTATGATGGTTTTGGCCAAACTTCTCACGGGCTCGCACACAGGTTGCAGACCAGCGACTACAACCTCGACATTGTCCTGCTTACCTATAAACATTTTGATAAAACCAAAAAATAAAATGTTATTTATACTATAAAAATAATACATAAAAAAAGATAATATATGAAAAAGAGCCATTTAGTTATTTACAACAAAAGCTTTATGAAGAAGTTATGTCAAAACAATTTTAACCTGTTTTATACCAATCATAAGTGTATATCTAATTGAATGTTTAAATTTCCTGCAATTCAATCTTTTTTTAATCAAAAAAAAACTTAAAAATTAATTATTTAAAGGCACGTGCAAAGTGAGTTTTTATTTTCGTAAAATTTTCAAAATTTTGAGGAAAAAAAATTTGTAATAAAACGCAAATTTTTAAAAAGTTGCCAAATTTAATATATGCACGTAAAATGCTTTTTCTGAAATAAAAAATTTTTGAAAAAATTTTGAAAAAAAAAAATAAATTTTCAAACTTTTGCGAAGATAAAAACTCACTTTGCACGTGCCCTAATATAAAAAGCACATACAGAATATAGGATTTAAACATTTCAACACAAACTGTAAAAAAAAGGGGGAGGAAAAATCTAATAAAACCTAAATTCGTAAGGGCTAGTGCAAGCGCTAAAAACCGGCAGCTTTGCAAGTTTGAGCGCAATTCGGTGTCACTACGCTCCAGTAGTACGGATAGGATGGCTGAAGTTAGTTCGCCTGATTGGGCTCCGATCATAACAAGACCACAGGAGAGAGCGGCTATGCCTATAGCCTAATATGATAAAATAAACCTTTTTTTTTAATCAACAAAATATATAATATAACTATTAGACTTTTTAATTAAATCTTCGATAAAAGAGCTGTTATTTATATAATTAAAAGATAGATAAAACACGAACGGAAAAATTAATCAAATTAATAACTTCACACGCTTATTTTTATAACAAAAATTAGTGTATATCAGGGCTGAGAAAAAAAACTAAATGGGCTTTTTTTTTAAAAGTTTTTGGGTTTTTTTTTCCAAATGCCCACAAACTCGTGGGCATGGCAAAAGAAAAGCCCCTTTTCTTGCTTAAAGAAAAGGGGCATGTTTAAAAAAAGCCCCTTTTCTTAAAAAAAACTCCTAGGAGCTTTAAGAAAAAATAACCCACCCATCAAAATTTTTTAAAATTATTATAGAAAACATAAAATGGGTTTTTTGGGGCTCTTTTTAAGAGCCACTTTTTGTGGGGTTTTTTTTGCTCCTTTTCTTAGTAAGGGCTTTTTTTAAATTCTTATTTTGGCCCTTTATATTTGCCCCCCTTTCTTTTTTTATGTTTTAGGGGAAAAAATGAGCCAAAGTTTTTTGGCTCATTGTTTTCCCAGGCCTGGTGTATATATACTATCTTATTGTAAGAAAAAAAAGCATAAATAAATATACAGTTTTCAAATTAATAATTTTCTTTTACTAAATATAAAAAAAGTAAATCAAGGTGGAATTTTTTTGTAATTATTTTTAATTGCACTTATTTTTGACTCAATGCCTAAAAGAGAGCAAATATTTTCAATGACAAATTGTTAAATTAATGTTGTGCAAATAACTTCGTTAATAATGTCAAATTAAAAATAAAATTTACCTCCATGCCATTTTTAGGGTCTCTTAAACCTTCGAGCAAAAGTTCTAGCACGTTGTCACGTTTCGAACCTGCGTAGGCGAGTCCTAATCTAACATAACAACCAAAAAAATCATACAAACTATTTGAGAAAGCTTTATAAATAACTCTTAAATTAAAAAAAAAACATCAGTATATTTAAAATTTATGCAAACGTGCAAAATAAGTTTTTTACTTTTGTGAAATTTTATATTTTGTCACAAAACACAGTTTTTTAAAAAGATGCTAAATATCATATATATGCATTTAAAATCCTTTTTCTGAAACAAAAAAAATATAAAAAAAATGAAATTTTTCATAATACAGAATTTTCAAAATTATACGAAAATACAAACACACTTTGCATGCGACCTAAAAGGTTGTTAAATAAAGATGTTCTGCAAAGGTAACAAAAAGTCTTTCTAAATTTTATTACTTAAAAAAAATTAAAAAAAAATATTTAAAATTCTAAAAAAATAAAAAATTTAGCAATTTTACACATAAAATGATTTTAATATTTTCTTTAAAAAAATGATAGGATACCCCACGAATGAGGCGATACGGAGTATGCCACTATCGTTAGTCACGTAATCGGAAAGTAGGGCCAGCGCCGGATCACAATCATTTCGGACCCCGGCATTGACTATACCGCAGGCCATGAGGGCACCAGCCTAAAACATTATAAAAATACTGGCATAAAATATAAAGAAAAATTAGTATGTTTTTAAAAATTTTATAAAAAAAAATGGAAGAAAAATGGTTAAAAAAACAAATTAATAACCAAAAAAATATCAAAAAAACAAAACTAAATCACCAAATTCGCCGGGATACAAAAAAAAACCTATTTAAAAAAAGATTATCCATAAAATTAACGTACTACAAATTAAATCGGGGAAAAAATTAATTAATCAACAAAATACAGCGATAAAATTTTAAAATAATTTATTTAAATATAACTTTAATATATTCTTCAGAGGTGTAAAGATATTTATCGATTTGAGCCAGTCCGATATCGACGTCCCATAAATAAATAAGACCGAGCGAAGCGGTAGCACTAAGCATTGCTATTTAAAAAAAAACTTTGAAACAGATCAAAAATTATAATATCTTGATATACAAAATCGTTTATTTTACACTTATACCAAAGGGCTAGGTTTTAAGCTTGTTATTTAAATGACATTTTTTAGTCTTTAGCCTTAAACTATGTTGTATTTTACACTTAAGTTATAACGTTGAGCCTGGTTAGTAGTTGGATGGACGACTGGAAAACGAATCCCATAGCCGTACATTTTTGTTAGGCCTAAAAAGCCAGGTCATCAAAATGAATTAAGTATCAACACAAATTTTTTGTGGGGCCAGATTAAACTAGGCAATGGCCCTCTGACGAGTAAGCCATCTACTAATGGTAAAAAGAACCCAAAACTTTTCAAAATTTTTTGTTAAATAGACACTTATAATGGGAAGAAAAAGCCATTTTATATTTATAAAAATGAGAAAGGTTATGATTCTATCGTAAAATACCAAGATTTCATTCATGATGAATTTGATTGGTAACGAATACCATATTAAGAACATATTTAACAAACACAAGTAAATATATAAAAAATTAATCAATATTGCATGAAATATATAAAATTAAGTGTATAAATAAATTATGTTTAAATTTAAAAATTTTTTATTATATTTAAATTATACGTTATAATTTCAATAAAATATGGGTTATAATGCAAAAGGAAAAAAGCATTTTTAGACATTACCATGATCCTTATTCTTGTATATCCATTTATTGCCTCCCTCTATGGTTAAAAGTTTATCACGTCCAAACCCGGCGTTTACAAATCCATTGACAAACGAAGAGGCTAAATTTTGTCGAGCCGAATCAACGATTAATCCGCTACTTGAACTACCAAATGTAGGCCCTATACATAGTAATAAAAAAAATTTAAATTATAGTTATTGTGAATAAATATGATTTTAATGAAAACAAATAATAGGTTATTTCTAGATTACAAGGTATGTAGTAAAATTATTTAATAAGGGAAGGCAGGCACATTGTTAGTGTTATAAAATTTCAAATAAATTAACCAATTAAAAATTATTAAAAGAATAAATAAAAATTTCAAAAAAACTTTATGTAATAGAAAATAAAAAATATAAGTTCACATAAAAAACAATCATGATTTACAAAAAAAAGTACAAAAACATAAAAACTTTTGTAATTAAAGGTGCAGAATAACAATCTTAAAAAAACAAACTAATGGGGTCGAGATGAGTTTTGTATATATCCTCGGGCAGCTTGGGTTCCATGATATCCAATTCACGGGCCAGGGACATGAAGTGCGTGTTGAGTTGACTGTTTGACAAAATTTCCGAAATTTCCTCGCTTATTTCGGCATTCGGTTGTTCCATAGAAATATCTTGCCCATCTGTCGTTGTTTCGAGGAAGTTTATGTTATGGCGGGCGAGTAAAAAGGCCATCTGCTTTTGCATCGCGCTAAATATGTGTAATAAATTAAATACATATCGGCGTTGATCAACTAATATCCATGACAGGAGAATTAATTCTATGAAAACATAAAAAAAATCCATCTCTATGATTGCCTATCTCATTTACATTTTCTGATATTTTAGTTTCTTCCGTTTTCGGCTCCTTAGATCCGATCAAAAAAATGACCTTTTAAACATATTTTGCGACCCTGGGAATACCCTGAAAAGAAAAATAAAAGGATCTTTTTCTCATTCCAAAATATCTTGTAACTTATGTTAATCATCTCAAACGATGAGAAATAAAAAATTTTAGTATATAAAGCTCTTCCATCATCTTTTAAATAATACAGAGTATTTCGCGTCTAAACTTAAATAGGACACAATATATTACTTATTTTATATATCAAAGTTTGAATTTAACTGTTGTAAATATGCAAAAAAATTCAGTTTATAGCTCAACTAAATTTGATTATAAAAAAAGGATATACGGATTTGAAAAACCCTAAGATGGCAGGTCTAATATACGCAAATAGCTCAAACTCTCAAAAACTTGTTGACCTATGTAACAAGAAAACATATAATGACATCCCTATTAACTCTTTAAAATTTTTTATTTTTAATATTTAAAAAAATCATTTTTCGTAGTAAAACATTTTTATAGTTATTTCAACTCAATCTGAAAATACACAAATATACGTAGTTCAAGTCTTTGTTTTCTAATTGTAAAATATGATATATAAAAAAAATCATACCCCAACATTTTTTTTGGGTTTAAAATATATAATAACTTTTTTAGCAATGGACTTAAATTACATTAGGTAAAATTCTTTTTAAAAATAAAAAATAAATGCCTTAGTTGCAAAAAAAATAAAAATTAATAAAAGTGAGATAAAAAACCCTTAAAAAAATCTATAAAATATAAAATCATTGAAATTAATGAAAAAAAATTTATTACAAAAAATATAAATATATAAAAGTTTTCAAATTTAAATATAAATGCCTTCATTGCAAACATGAATAAGAATTGTTTTGAATATGAGGCATAAAAAGCCTACAAATAAACGATTTAAAGACATTAAAACATACAAACGTTATAAATAAATATTAAAATAATGCAAAAATTACACAGGTTAACAAATTTTTGAGAGGATGTATCCAACTAAATGGACCAGAAGTGCCATTTTGGGCTTCAAATCCTCTGATAGCTCAGTAGCAAACCTTCCTGTATTACAAGCAGAAAGTTGCGGGCTCGACCCCATGCACAAGAGACTTTTTTTTGGACATAGTCATGTGAAACCACTTTGAAGCTGCTGAGTGGCCTGTTTAGGCAATAGGACGTAACTATGCTCCTAAAGTGAGAGCCTAAGCTAAAAACCTAGGCCGTCGGCATGCAAGCAATGCTCACTATTTAACCCGTCGAAAATATTTATTGCGCCTCATGTTAAAAGATTCAAAGCCCTTTAATGTATGCGGCACTCCTAGATAGGGAAAGGTATAAGAAAAATTATAAACTAATTGTTTTTTGGGGGTATTCAATTACCCTTTTTTAATAAAACTTTTTAGGCCAGCTATAAACATTGAAAATTTAAAAGAAGTTAAAAAAAAAAGAAATGAGATTATATTAAAAATAGCTAGCTGACTTCAAACTATATTTTTTTTCTTATAAGGCAGATAATATAGGTGTCTTATTTAGGTTAGGGTATCAATCGTAAATTTTTACAATATAGTCAAAAATTTTATTTCTCATTCTTTGAAATAAGATGAAAAATTAAAGGTTTTAGAGATTGCAAATTCTCAATTTGATCAAGTTTGGCCACTTTTTCGATAAACATTTTAGTAAGACAGAAGAAATTTCGGAAATCGGAAAATATATAAAATAAGACACTCCCCTCCTCCAAATATCATAACTCAAAAATTTTTTAGTATAAGAAACATATAAAAAAAACCTATCTTTACAGGAATCAAACAATTTTCTAATACGAGCAGGGTCATTGAGTTGAATAGCCAAAGTTAGAGCTTCGATGGGTCGCTCAAATTTTTGGTATATCTCCATGGCTGTAAGGAGTAAATAAGTATTTTCAGGCTCTGGAACGTAATTTATGCAACTATATAGGAATATAAAAAAATTAAAAATTATGTGATAAGAGTTAAACATAGAATTTTTTTATGAAAATCTAATTTAATGTTTGGAAAAAGGTGAATTTTTGGCATGTTTCAACATTCAAAAACTGATAGCAAATGTATATTTAAATGAAGAAGGCAGCACCCATTTAAAATTGGGTTCTGTATTTTTTTAATGACAAAAATTTAATTTAACCTTAAAGAAAAGTCATTTTGACAAGCCATGTGTACAACAAAATTGGTATCAAAATTATACATCTGGGTGTCAACATGTATATTATACCATTTTTCCCTGGACCATGTAAGTTTTTATTTTTGTAAAGTTACAAAATAATCTAAAAATTTCTAACATTCCTTTTTTTACAAAAAATTTTTTTTAAATATTTTAAAACATTCAGGTGCTTAATTTAGCAAATTTTCAAATAAATGTTTTTAACTATAAAATATTTAAATATTACAAAAATAAAGACTCACACACATGGCCTGATTTAATTTTTAGTTTTATAATTTAGCAAACAAAAAAAATTATTCTTTGATTTTAAACATGGCCTTAGCTGTTATTTCTATCATAAAAAAGGTCATTTAATTGTAAAAAATTGTAAGTCTGATTTAAAACAAGAGAGAATAATACTAAATGTATAGATATTTTTTTTTAAAACAAGATATTAATAAATTTGGAAATATTATAAACTTTTTGAAATTTTGATCTTTTTAGGTTTAAGCTGCAAAAAAAGGTATGGAGCACTCTATACATATGAATTTATATGGTAAACATAATCTGTATATTTAATTTTCTCCTTAGCACCTTTGATTAAAAAAACGATGATATAAACAATATTTGATTACACAAGTTGTTAATATTATTTATTGATTGTTTAAATATAAATTCTATAGTCAATAAATTTTAGAGACTATGTAGAGCCATAAACTAAAATTTTTAGAATAACATAATGCCTTTTTAACAAGCTACATATTAATAGAAATTATCAGATAAAATGATTTCCTACATTAGCACTTAAAAAGAGAAACACTTTTGCCTTGATATTTATTTACTTTCCATTCAGGGACTCAATTGATTAATAAATTTTAAATTTTAAAATTTTTAGTTTTTGACATTAGACACATTATAACAAAATGGTCAACATTCTTTATTAGGATATAATTTTTAAAAAAATTTAAATAAAAAATAAATAATTAAAGTTTAAATATTTTGACATTGTAAAAAGTCTGTGCACTGCACCCTAATGCATAAATTTCAAAAAAATATATTTAATTTTTTTAGGAAAAAATTGCAAAAAAATTAAACCTAACTAAATAGAGTGATACACGTTGGTAATTTTCCTTGTCCACAAAATCTTTAATTAATGGCAAGCTATCAATATCCATAAGCAGATCACAAGCCTCAGTTTCAGAGTTGTGTTTCATGCTAAACACTACAATATCGTGAACAAGTTTTGTGAGTTGCTTTTTTTCAGTAACATATTCTTCTTGTGGAAATTTCTCAGGGTCCATCATGTCTGTCCAATAACTTCTAACTTCACTTGATAAATGTCTTGTCAAAAAATAATAAAATTAACAATTAAAAAGGTATAAATAAAACGTTTTTTAACAAAACTATGGCTTTAATAATAAATAAAAAATTAATTTACCTAACATATTCATGTCCCCAGGATCCTATTTCCTCCTCAGAACCACTTAGCCTATAATTCAAGCAATCTTGATTTTCAGATGTAAATGTCATTGCCAGAACAGAAATAATATCAGAACAAAATTCCTAAAAATAAATAATTAAAACATACCTTTGTATGTTTATCCTGGATCTTTTCATAAATAACTTTAAGTTGACTATAAAAAGGTCTTAAAAATTTCAATGGTTTAGGTACAGATGTCATAGATGTTGTAGATGTTCTTATCAAAGTTCTTAACAATTCTAGCGCAGGTCTGTACAATTTTTCATCAGATTCCTTTACGATATAAAAATGTCAAAAAGTATGGAATATATATTCATGATAAAAAAGGTATTTACATTCAATCTCTCAATTAATAATTCTATCTCTTCCTTAATTTGTTTATCTTCCTCGCTCTAAAAACAAGTTGTATAAGTTCAAGAAAATAGATTATAAAATATCAAATCATTACCAATTCTTGTTGTGCAACAACTAAATCTTTTTTATCCTTTTCTAATGGCTTTTCCGCAATTTTTGTGTCTGGATCAGGTGCCATTAGAAATAAATTAAAAACAATGTTAATAATTAAAATGCTTCATTCACTTTAGGGTTTGTCCATAGTTTTTAACGCTTAAATTTTCATAAATTAATATCTTCAAATAAATGTATTAATATATTGTTAATTAATATTTTAAGGCTTTTTAATTAGTCTTAAATATTAAATATAATTAAGTATTGACATTTTGCTGGCTGTAAATTTTTTAGCTTGGTCAAAGTTAAGTGATTGCCTAGTGCCCGACAGGGCCAAAAGAAGCTATGCCCTAAAGGTAAATCCTCTCTTTTAAGAGATGTAGGGCAAGGGGGCAAAGTTTTAGCAGGTGAATGACTCTGGCTTTTGACTTTTGCTAGAGATGTAAAGCCTGCATGCTCTAATTTTCCGTAGAGTGAGGCGTCATTTCGATAAATGTTAAAATATTGGCAGAAAGACGCGCTTAATCCTATTAATCCTAGGGGTTATGAACGTCGCCGCATAGCAATTTTAATGCGCCTCGCCAAAAAAAATTAGAAAACATAACAATAATGTAAAAATTTAATAAATTAATAACATATATTAAGATAATTTAAAAGCAAATTTGTAATTTTTGCTATTATGATATATTAAATTGAACAATGTTCAATAATTTTTAAAAGGCATATATGTAAAAAATTTACTAACCACATATCTATTAAGGCCTTTAAATATGCATTTTAATTTATTTAAATTATAAGTCCATTTTTACTTTAATAAATAAATCTATTTTTAGGCAATTTAATTTTTATAGTAAACAGAAAGGTGATATTTACTCAGGCACGATTCTAGCTTTACCAACATGGGAGGGGGGGGGGGGGGGGGGGGGGGGGGACAGAAAAAATTTATTGTGCACCATTAACATGTTTAAACTTTTTATTATTTAAAATGTAGCCTCGAACCAAATAACAAACTTATAGAAAAAATGTTAAATAAATTAAAAACCGCATCTTCATAATCATATTGAAATTTAACAAAATCATTACACATTCATTGTGATTATTAGGTTTTTATCAAAAAAATTTTTGCTACGTTTATTTCTTTAAATAATAAATTTTTATTAATATTACTTATTTTTAAAAGAGGCTCTAAGTTATTATATAAATGGGAGATCAAATTTATAAAGGGAATTTAACAATTTTAAATAAATATTATCGTTAAAAATTCTATTTTTAAAAGAATTAATAATTAAGTCAATAAAATTTTAAAAATACTTTTTAGTATATCATAAATTTTTACATTATTCTCAAACTCATTAGTAGAAAATAAATAAAAATCAGAATCTTTTTAGTTTCTCTTTTATTTATAAATTAATTATATGTCAAAACAGTTTTTTATTATATCTGAAAATGTGTTTGTATTTCTTATGTTTAATTTCTAACAAAAAATGGTGTATTAATTTAAAAGTTTAATAAACTCAAACCGTTTATTTAAATTGATCATTAATTTTATTTTTCATGAATAAAATAATTTGATAATAAATACAAAAAAATAAAGATGATTTTAAACATGATCAAAAAACCCCTAGGCTTTGTTGACCTAAAGATTTAATATTTTTATTTTTAATTTTTAAAAGAGTATTTGATATTTTTATGTAATTTAAAAAAAAAACGTGGGTTGGCAACCAAAGCCCCCCCCCCCCCCCCCCCCCCAGAGGGTCTAGAATTGTGCCTGTATCCAGTATAATCAGGCCCTAGTTTAGCGCAAGCCTTTTTCCTTCATAAAATGCATTTTTTTACTGATTATTTTATGTAACATTACTTGCCCGCAACCATCTTTCCTGTCTGAGGCTATGCTATCTCAGCCGTTTAGTTTAACTTTTAATGGCCTTTTAAATTAATTATAAAAGTAGTCCATTATTTAGAATTTGTGACAGTCATTGCGGAAGTCAATCCATAAACTATGTTTTGCCACTGGTTTAAATTTAGAAATGTTTAAGTAGGCAAGAATATTTAATAAATTAATTTTACTTCTACGCATATATTAAGTTGAGAAAATATATTTTTGGATCAATTAAGATATTAAGTATTTTTTGTTTGTTAACTTAATCAAAACCAGAAATATGTAAATAGTATTGAAGACATAACTTAGTAATTTTAGGCGATTAGCACTTGTGATAAAATAATGATCCCAGCACTTGAAATTTAAATATCTTCTAAAATAATTTATTTTATGGGCTTAATTTTTGTGACTTTTACTTAAATATATAATAAACATTACTAATTAATAAAATTTGATCTAAGACTACTAGCAAAGTTTATTTAGAATTTGAAGGGGGTCCATATGGATTCCACCCTCTCTCGATGTTAAACACACTATTTAAATTTAAATTTTAATAATTACAACCTTAACCCAGTTATTTTTTTAAAAAATTATAATTATTAACTGTACACAATGTTTTTATTGTTTAACAATAGTATGAATTTTTTTTCCTCTTTTAAATTTCGATTTTATGGCAATTCGACAAAAATATACCAATAAAAGTTAAGGGCAAGGCTTACTCAAGCATAGTACAACCGGCAATAACATACGGCTTAGAAACAACAGCGTTAAAGAAAAGCGATGAAAGAATACTACAAACGATGGAAATGCGCATGCTACGGATGTTTCTCGGGGTGACTCGCAAAGACAAGATCCGCAACGATCATATACTTGGAAGTTTACACATAACACCCATACAAAATAAAGTCGAAATCAACAGACTCCGATGGTTTGGACACGTTATGAGGCAAAAAGACGGGTATCTAAGCAATCTGGTAAATGCAATTGAAGTACAAGGCAAGAATAAAAGGGGCAGACCACTCACCTGGTCTCAAAGAGTAGACGCTAGCATGAGATGTTACAATCTAAATAGAAATGAGTGTAGAGATAGAAACAAATGGAGACTTAAATTGAAAGAGCTCACTGCCTCAATGGCAAAAAGCTAACAATGAAAAAAAAAAATATAAAAAAAAAATAGTTTATATCAAATTTTTTTTCATAAAATCCTCTTACTATGCTCTATTAGACGTAAAAAACGATCAAAAATATTATTACATTTAATTTATTGACATGATTAATTTAGAGTAATATAGAAAAATAAAAAATTGTAATTTTTCAGATTTATTTCTATTTTGTGTCAAACAAAATTTGTTATATTAATTAATAATAACTTAAAGAATGGAATTAAAAGGCACGTATTTTTCTTCAAAATAATAAAAATAAAGATCACTTTGAAACTCTTAAAGCTATAGAGGTTTAAAATTGAGGTCTGTATGTACACCACTATAGCATTCGCGTTATGAATTTCTTAATCTCCGCAGGTTAAATTTCTAACGTTCGACTAATAGTTTGGGCGAGATTAAAATGGGCGACGTTCATAACATTCGGTGTCAGTAAGCTTTTCTTCGCCAATATAATACCCAAATTGACACATCATTTTTTGGAGTATTCCAGAATGCAGGCATTTATACCTTTGCAAAATTTGGAGGCACATATTTATATGCCCATATGTAAATTGCATTACACAAGTCGGCATCACCAAGGCATAATTGCTCTTAACCAGCAAATTGTAAAGTTAAAAATTAAGGCGAATACTACAGTGGGTCCAGAACCCATTTGCTATGATCTTTATTTTTTCACTATTTTAACCCGCGAGGGGTAGGGTGAGAAATTTGTAACGCGATTACTATGGTGGAGTCCATACGAACCCCAATTTTAAATTTCTATTACTTCAAGATTTTTGAACTATGATCTTTATTTTTTTAATATTGAAGAGAAATACGTGTTCTTTTATAAACTAATGTTAATTATCATTATTGAACATTGCAATTTCACATGACACAGAGTAGAAAAAAATCTGAAAAACAAAAATTTATTTTTCCATAATTACCTTAAATAAGTCATGTCAAATTGAATGTATTAATATTATTGATCAAATTGTGTTTTTACGTCTAGCAAAACATATTTAGAGAATTTTAAAAAAAATAATTTTGATATAAAAAATTTATGGATTTTATTTACCGTATAAACTAGATATTTCACAGAGAAATAAAAATAATTTACATTGTTATTATACGAAACAAACATTTTATACATAATAATTAAAATTACACAGGTCAACAAATATTAATATCAGAAAAGTGAATTTTATTAAAACATAAAAAATGCATCCCAATGATGGCCTAACCTCATATATATTTTTGGTTTTTCTTAGTTTCTTCCGTATTTGGCTCCTAAGACCCGTCTTAAACGAAAAATGTCCCTCTTTGACCAAATTGACAGATCTAATTAAATATACCCTTAAGAGAAAAAATTAAAATCATATTTTTTTAATATATCAAACTCTTACATCGGCATTTAAATTATACAAAATATTTCGCGTCTAAACTTAAGACACGATATATTATCGGTTTTTAATAAAATTAGTATTTAAAGTTTGAATTTAAAACTTTAAATATTGTTAATAAGCAAAAATAAAAATTTATATTTTTGTTTTTGAATCCTTTTTAGTTTTTTGATTTTTTTTTTAATTTTTAATGTTTATACCTGACTAACTAAGTTTGATTAGGAAAAACTGTAAATAAAGATAATCTCTAACTTGGCTGGTTTGATCTCTGTAAATAACTCATACCTCCTAAAAAATTGTTGACCTGTGTTATTTAAAAAAATTACTTTAATATAAGGTTGCAAATATTTAAGTTTGAATTTATATAGTCAATAACATGGTTTTCAGTATTGAAATTGAGAGGTTCGGGTCCATATGGACCCCCAGTCAATTTCTAAATTCTAAACAAATTTTGTTATTAGACTTAGACCAAATTTTAATTACTATTTTTTTATTATATATTTAAGAAAAAAGTCCCAAAAATTTAGCCCATAATATATAATACTTTGGAAGAAAGTCAAAGTTTAAGATGTCCTGGGGTTCGTATGGACCCAACAGTGCTTATAGCGGGTTAACTTATATTAAATTATAATTATAGATCATAAATTATTTTTCAAAAACACTTAAAAAAATACTTTACTAGCTTTAAAATTATTAAAGTTAGAGAATTTAAAATTGGGCCTCGTATAGACCCCATTGTAGCAATCGCGTTACAAATTTTTTGCGGAAATTTAATTTATGGTAGCTTTGGTAAGATTTTAACCAAAAGTATAAAATAATTTTTGGATCTCATCTAAATTCTGTTTATGTCAAATGTCTAGAGCAACGAAAAACCCACATCCATATGCGAGATTTTGGTTTTAAAAGGACTAGATCTTTTGTAAATGTTTTACCATGCTAGAATTTTATAAAGAAACATACGGTTTTTATTGCTAAATGTCGAAAAGCCTAATTATTAATGTTTAGGCCCATAGTTTCTGCCAAATTTCCCAATTAAAATGGCTTGATTGTAAATATTTAAAAACGGAGAGTTTTATTTGGAAAAAAAAAATGACTCCTCTCCAAAATACATAAAATTATTGAACCTATAATATGAAATTTAACATTTTATTCGTGTGGAGCTAGTTCGCAGGAAGGGACCTTAAAAATGAATAGCTTTTGTTTCCCTTAACGCTCAATACTCAATATATAGATAGGAACTTCATTTATCAGAAGGTCCAGATATCTGTTCGTCGATACCAACATAAACTAACTAATCACACGGACCAGATTTCAAGTTATTTACCATACCAATTTTTTAGCTTCGATAATCAACTCCCACCTCTCAGCCCAATTTCCAAGATGTTAGAATAGCATTCAAGATCCTCACCTGACTCCGAGCAAAGTATTAATATGCGGAGAATAACAACCATAACTTATGATTATTTTTATGTGTTACTTAGTTATGTTTTACAATAGTCTAGCCCCCCCCCGGATCATTTGTCAAAGACCATGATTTTCGTGATGGCTTGTTAATTTTCGATGAAAAAACCTTGTTTAGAACAATTAATAGGAAACCTATATCAGACCATAGGTCACCAGGATATATTGGCTTGAAAATAAGGTTCGTTAGGATCCCACCATTTGTTACCATCTTACCCTTATCGCGCAATAAAGTTTGAATATGCCGACAATCTATTTTTTATGATTAGATTATGAGGTAATCCCAAAAACATATAATTTTGTTTTTAAATATAGCAATGATTATTATGTTTATTGACTATTATACTTTTCTTTATATATATATATTACATAAAAATGTTAATTTACATATAAATAGTAATAAGATATAAGATGTTAAGTATAACATAAATAAAATTAAATTAAAATAAAATACTAGGTTACAAAATAAAACATTAATGGTATAAATTAAATTATTGCTATTAAAATATCCACCAACAAGCCACAAAGGCTGGTAAAAATTTGTTAATTTGTAAATAACTCGGTAGTACCCAAAAAATTTTATAAGTTAAAAATGAACATTTAAGCCATTCACATTTCTCAAATTTTAATATTTAAAAAATTCAAAAAATTTTACTATTTTATATATTAAAACATGGTTAACTCAAACATTTTTCATGGGCACAACGAGAGATAAAAAAAACCTTTAGTTATGTTATTATAAATTTAATTTAGATTAAAATGGACGGAATGCTTATCTGAGTTAACTGCAAAGAGGTCATAAAAGTTTTGAAGATCTTAAAATGGGGAAGAGCATTAACTTTTGTGAATATATATAAATAAAAAATTATCTAACATAAGACGTATTAAAAAATATTTAAAAAAAAATGGTATAATATGCGGGCTGGCAATTAGCTTTCCCTTGAGGTAAGATGTGGTTTCAAAAACATGTGAGCGAGCAGTTGTTGTTTTTGTTTATTCATCCCAATGGCTTTGTTAACAAAATGCGAAGAAGGTTTTTTCAAAGAGCTGGAAGTTGGTTGAATAAATTCTACACTTTGCGGCCGAAATTCGTGATTTGATACATGTTGAGAACCTAAGTAAAAAAAAACACAAAACATCAGCAAGTTTATGTACAATAAATAAATTATTATTTTTATTCTCCTTCATTTAGCAGGTGAATAAGAATGACTCTGGCCTTCGACTTTTGCCAGAGTTGTAGAGCCTGCATGTTATAATTTTCCGGAGAGTGCGGCGTCATTTAATGGATATTATGGTATAGGGGAGAGACGCGCTTAACCCTATTGACCCTAGGGGTTATGAACGTCCGCATAGCAATTTCAATGCCCCTCACCCAAAAAAATTCTCTTTCATTACGCATGTCAATAAATTTTTAAGGTTTTTAAGCTATAAGACCAAACTCGCCATTTAAAAAAATTTTTAAATGCGTTAACCGTTTTTTATATAAAACTTGATAGTCAACTATAGATATCAAAAATTATATAAAAAATGTAAAAAAAAACAAAAACAAAAACAACAAATAAAAAAAATTATTAATGTATTAAAAAAGTTATAAACCAAATATAATAAGTTGAATAACATTCAAGTAGGAGTGCCAAATTATTGTATAATCTAAATATTAATGTAGCTTGATGTAAGTAGAAATTTTATTTTCTCATTATTTGAACGAAAAAATAGAAAGAAGGGATTTTTGAATGATTTAGGGTATTCTCGAGTTCGCAAAATCCGCCAATTTGGTCAAAAAAGGCGCCATTTCGATACAGATGGATCAAAGGAGCCGAAGACGTAAGAAAATACAAAAAATAGAAAATTTGTAAGAGCCAAGGCCATCATGGGGATTTAATTTATATAATTTTTTTTCTGTCATTCATATTTGTCGACCTGTGTGGTATGCATTTTTAATTTGAAAAAAAAGTGGGTTATGATTAAACAAACCTGCGTTATGATTTTTTGGTTTACCATTGGTTGCGTTTTTAAGAGAGTCGTTTGAATCACCCATGTAATAATAATGCTTTGCGGTAAGGTTAGATAATTTGGCCATAAGTGAATTAGAATTAGAATGGGAATTAAGATAATCCGTGTTATTAGATTTGTTGTGGATGCTGAATTTTGACCCTGGCGTGTATTTGACTCGAGCTGTCAACACCATAATATCAAATTTAAATAGTTGTATTTCAATTAAAATGTCAAATACAGAAAAGGTTTGAAAGTTTATTAATGGAAGGCAAAATAATATCCAATTCGTGTCAAAATAAATACTATTTAGACAAGCATAAATTAAAAGACATATACAAAGTTACCTCCACCGCTCGCCAATGAAGATAAGTTAGCTTTCGACCCCTTGTTCAAATTATTGTTATCGCGAGATGCTTTCGTTGTGTGGCGTAAATTTGACCTAGTTTCATTTTTTTTAATATCTCCAGAATCATGATCAGCATTATTTTTATGGTCAGCTTCATCATCACCACTTTCGTCAGCGTTAGGTTGACTAAAAAAATTAAAACATTCCAAATTTTCTACGCGCTGAATGAGCGCAAATTTTTGTTGGATGGCTGTTTTGAGCATTGCGTTAAGTGTTTTACGTTCGGCATCGAGAAATTCACATTTCTTTTCAAGCGCGTCGATTTGGAGCGCCGTTTCACGCGCCTCTTTGCGCGCGGCACTTAGTTGACCGCCAATTGCGAGGCAATCCTCCTTGTAGATGGCAAGTTCTTTACGGTAACGGGTTAGGGTATCGGTAACGACCTATATTTTAATTTTTTAAAATAGAAACAAATAAAAGTGGTTAGGTCTATAGCCTTTCATATTCGAAAAATTATTTTAATTTTTCAATTATGAATAAATGGCAAATTTATATTAAACAGGATCAATATAATAACATAAAACGTACCTTTCTTTCTTCGGCATATTTAGTTTTCATGCGAGAGAAACAAGATTCGGCTGTGGTTTTGTAAGCGGTAAGAACTTCTCGGTAATGGGCGTTTTTGCACCGTTTATTGACTATGATGGCTTTGAGTTTTTGGATTTCCCTAAAGGCAAAAGATGAGAATGTGTAAAATTAAAAATAGTTCAAATTATTATTCAGAAAATGTAACGAACTATTAGGTAATAATTAATCTAAACTTTAATAATTTAGGAAACCTTTGAACCCTCGAAAAAATAATGTAAAATAAATAGAAAAACAAAAATGCTTTTTAATGTTACTTGAGCATAGAATCATAATCTTCAACACTTTCAGAAGTCAGGTTTTCAGCTGACGCATTTTGAGTTTCAAAATTTGTGTGACCATTCGCAGTAACGTTATTACCATTGATATTTTCCGTCGTACAGGTTGACGAAGCGTCATTTGGATCCTCAAATGAAGAAGGGGAGGCGTCGCGCGCTCCAATCGGACGCTTTTGCGTCATGTTAGTACCAAAGGGTATCCCACTGTTGCTTTGTTTAGTTGATTGCAATAAAGCAGGATATATAGTAGACTCCCAATAGGCGCCTAGCGTATCACAATTGCGCTGCAATGAATTTAGCGTTTGACATAGTCTGTTAATTATAGTTGGAACCTTACCAGAGGTTTGATCGTCGGTTGTTGTTATTGAGTTGGTGGTAAGGCTATTAATATTTAAGATTCAAAAATTTTTGATTTTATATAAACATTGAACAAATATTTGATAGTGATATATACATAAAAAATATAAAAATATAAGATGAACACGTTTAAAATAAACTGTTTTTTTAGTCTAATTTTTGAAATGAGTAAAAAAATAACTAATTTAAAGTCATTTTAATATGTTTAATATAACGTTTTTTTCATGCTAGTGATTTAAAACAGAATTTTTACTTGTCATTGGTTTAAAGTAAAACATAGATGCAAAATAACACATATACATTTGGCCTACAGAGCAATTTCTCATTAAAATACAATGATGACAAAAAAAACACCTGATTTGTAATTGACTTTAAAAGTGAATAAAAATAATTATGAAAACGCTTAACAGGCTAGTAAAATATTCAAGCTTACTTTTCATATTCACGGTTAAGGTTTATATTATTTGTATTATTATCGGCTAAGCCGTTGCTATCATAATGAGCAGATAAAGAGTGACCTTCACTATCGTTATTGTTACTATTATTATTATTTTTATTTTCATTATTTTTAGCGCTTGGTAAGGATTGTAGAGCGTGAAGCCATTTAAGTATGAGTTTGTTGTTAATCTGATCGACTAATGTATTAAGTTGCGCGAGGGCAATCGATTTTTGTTGATCAGTCTGAAGATATTAAAAGAAATGAATGAATGCTAGCATGAGTTTACTACGTCTGTTAAAACAATTCATCCAAAGGGGTATGGTTCTTTTAATAAAAATTTAGTAAACCATATAAAAATACTGATGATTTGTGCAAGGCACTCATAATATTCAATATAATTTATTGTTAACTGATATTTTAGGGCTTTCTGATCAGTCTCAAATTTTAAATGTAATTAAAAATTGTCATTTTGCTGGTCGAAAGATCTTTAGCTCTTCGTCTAAATCAAGTGCCCTACATCTCTTGAAAGAGACGGCATATCCGTCAAGGCATAGCCCCTTTTAGCCTTGTTGGGTACTAGGAGGGCAGTGTTTTAGCAGGTGAATGACTCTAGCCTTCGACTTTTGCCAGGGTTGTAAAGCCTGCATGCTATAATATTCCAGAGAGTGCGGCGTCATTTCGATGGGAAATTATGGTATTGACGGAGAGGCATAATCCTATGGATCCTAGGGGTTATGAACGTCGCCGCATAGCAATTTCAATGCTCCTCACCCAAAAAAAAATTATTTGTAGGTTTACTAAACAGATATACAGGAATATTATAAACCATTTATTTTAATTAATATTAGAGAAAATAAAATTAATCCTTATGGCGTAAAGACTTTCTTGTAGTAATATTTAATTTTAAAGGGTAAGCTTGTCCAAACTGTAAAAAACCAAACCTCATTTTGGTTATTAATCTGTTGGTCATTGATAGATCGTATTTTTTGGGCTAGGAAATCTCTTTCAGCAGCAATGGCCGAAATTTCTTGCCTAAGTTTCGTAGTTTCGGCTTGGTTCATCTCGCTAAACAGGTCTGACGCTAAAAAATGTTTTTAATATTATAGAAAAAAATTTGAAATAAAAAAAAATACAAAACTATAGAGTCTTTGTTTGATTACATCTAAAAACCGATATTATAGGAGTATGCTTAAACTAAATATGCTTACTATTATTTATTAAACAATCAATAAGTCAATCTTCTAATACAAAAAATGACATATTAAAGTCAATAAATTGAAATATTTAGGAACAACAGTATTTCCTTATAATGTGCAAAATCAAATATTTATTCGCGATACAGGCATAAAAAATCGAAAAAACATATGTTAGCAAATATGTATAACATAAAAGTAAAATAAGAAGAAAAAATAAATGTGAATAAAAAAGATTATTGAACCAAAAGAAAAAAAGGGGAAAAGAAATTGATCAACAAAAAAACGGTAAATTAGAAATGTGCAAGATTAAATATTTCTAACTGAAGTTTTTCTCGTAAAAAAATTTTTAACCTATCATTTTTATGAAAAAAAAACCTTGAGCATTGGGTCGGTCACGTTCTATATCACTACCATCATCACCTGAACCGCATTCATTCATATGCTCTTTATGTCTATGTTGGCCTAAAGATGTTACTGATGGATTTATGCTTAAATCGAGGGCACAAATCATAGAAGTCATAGAACCATTCAAAGTTTTTAATCCTTA
>CM060245.1:32282345-32354950 GCA_030555515.1 Acutogordius australiensis | reverse complement strand
TTAATTACACTGGTCGACAAGAATTTTAGACCAACAACCTGAAAAATGTTTCTAGTGCAGTTTTTTTGGCTGAACATCATGGTTTTTCCGTTTTTTTCTACCTGATCTGGTTTTTATTTTATTCGGTAAAGTTAAAGTTGCCAAAATGTGCATTTTTGGCACATTTTGACCTTAATTTACACCATTAAAAAATAATAAATTATATAAACTTTTTATATTAAAAAAAAGCTTAAATCTTTATCTATTCAAATATATAATTATTTTTTTTTTAATGTATTTTACTTTTTTAAAAAAACCAAATTTAAAAACCTACCTTATTTTATTTTATTTAATTTCTAGACCCATTGACGCCTTCGATGCTGCTTATGCATCGCTTCTTTCTTTCTCTCTCTCCCTCACTCTTTACGCGAAATATTAACATTTATAGAGAAAATTTATAAAAAATGAGATTTCAGGGTAATTTCAAAGCAGGCCCGATTCTAGTTTTCTCTATTTGGGGTGGCAAAAAAAACTCTTGGGGTGGCAGTAAAAAATTTTTTGCCGCTGGGCATCTGGTACTAAATTCCAAGTTTCGAAATTTATTTAAATAATTCGATATTTATATAGGGCATAAAAACGTCAGGCCAGGCTAAAAACATTTTTGTTTCGGGCTGGTTCAAATGTAAAAACTTTTAATACTGGTTTCGACCCGTTGAGGGCACTTATACAAAGTTTAATTGTTTAAACTGATGAAAGAGACGTGAGCAATTACACTTGTTTTGCACAGTTAAGGGGGGGGGGGGCTAAACAATTGCAATTAACTCTTTTTTACACATCTAAACGAATACAATTTCATAACTTTTGGATTTTAAACTAAACCAGCTGATGTATTATAATTTTATTGAAATAAAAACAATTAAACTAAAAACTATTAAACGAATTTAAATGACTCAATTAGAACTAATTAAAACAAAAAAAAATGCTAAACATTTTTTTCCGTCACTTTGTAGGCTTAATTATACCACAAAAGTTAACCAAAAATGAAATTTAACCCAAAAAAGAACCAAACTAACTTTATAAAATAGAAAGAAATTGAATTAAACAGAAAACTTAACACATACACTATAACAAAAAATAAAGAGAGAGAGAGAGAGAAAGAAGCGATGCATAAGCAGCATTGAAGGCGTCAATGGGTCTAGAAATTAAATAAAATAAAATAAGGTAGGTTTTTAAATTTCGTTTTTAAAAAAAAGTAAAATACATAAAAAAAAATAATTATATATTTGAATAGATAAATATTTTAGCTTTTTTTTAATATAAAAAGTTAATATAAATTATAATTTTTTAATGGTGTAAATTAAGGTTAAAATGTGCCAAAAATGCACATTTTGGCAACTTTAACACCGAATAAAATAAAAACCAGATCAGGTAGGAAAAAACGAAAAAAACCATGATAATCAGCAGAAAAAACTGCACTAGAAACATTTTTCAGGTTGTTGGTCTAAAATATGAAGTTATAATTTGTCGACCAGTGTTATTAGATGGACTATAATTGTTTAAACACTTAATAGTATAATTTATAGTTACAAAATTAACCTGCTTTAATTTTTTTTTATTTTCTTTCCAAGAAATGTTGACATATAGACAAAATCTACGAGCCATGTGTGCTGGGCCATGAGCATACCCCATATCTTTGTAGCCGCTGGTTTTAATAGTTTCAAAACTCATACAGAGAGATATTACAATTTTTAAACTATTTTAGGATTGTACTGTGTTAAATTAGGCTCAAATGGAAATGCGTGCAATAAAATGAATGTTATATAAGTCAGAGACTGATATAATATTGAATGTATATAAAAATTTTTTCCTACCTGCGCAATTTCAAAAACTTAAAAGGTAACAGTATAAGCACCTAGCCTAAGAAAATTTACAATCTTTGAAGCAAAAATACAAAAAATATCAATAGAGATTACCACAATGGGTATATTCAGTGTTTCGCCCATTAATCTAATACCGAACACTTGATAGAATTTTTAAACTATTAGGAAAGTATTTTTTTTGTTAAGTTACAAAATATGCGAGTTTTTGTTAATATATAAATATACCTATGGCCGGGTGATATATAAAAAACAAACTCAACAAATGACGAGTTATTTATTCAAAAACCGAAACTTTTTGGCCCTGACCCTGATTATTACCGTCGTTATGTTGGCAAAAGACACATGAACTGATTGTTTTATATCTGCATATAACATATATGACCAAGCCTCACCGCATCAAAGTTTTCTAATATATAAAAATTTGTCATTGTACATTCATTTGTCAACGATATTTTTGTATTTGATTTCTAGGTCGATTAGAAATTTCTGGGTCCCCTTAAACACAGCCGACCCCCGCCCCCTTCAATGATATTGTTATTTTGCTCTCATTTCTAATTAGGTTATTGAATAAGGTTTTTGTAACTTGTTTTTATATTTGCCTTTTGGAACCTCTTAGCTTTGAAGTGGAGTGCACATAATATCAAAAACTATTGATATGGTTTTATATATAATAACCTGACGATATGGTAGTAAGATCCAACTTAACAAAGTTACTCAAATATACGTGTATCAGAAACAATGTATGAACACGACTAAATGATACAAAAGTATTGAATGTGACCTAATTTCTCAAATTTAATGTCACCTTTGTGTTTAGGAACCAAAACAACTTAGGTTTTGAAGGCTTGGTTGTTGTAATATGTTGGCAAAATTACCCTTATTCGATCCAAAATATCACCGAAAACATGTCAAAACTTATATAACACAGGTCAACAAATATCATTGGACCCGTTAATTTTATAATAACATAAAATAACATATCCCCTTGAAGGCCTTATCTAATAGAAATATTTCTTTTTCCTTAATTTTTTTCCAGTTTGGGCTCCTTACTTCCGTCCATATCAAAAAAATGGCCTTTTTAGACCAAATTTACAGATTGAGAATACCTAAAAAGGAAATATTTAATATTTTTTTATGTAATTATCCCTCGTAACTTATTTTTATCATATTATAATGAGAAATTTTATACAAGCTTTTACATTAGCATTTAGATAATATAAAATATTTCGCTTCCAAACTAAAATACCACATGTTATATTATCGGTTTTTAATAATAGTTTTATGTGAAGTTTGAATTTAGTTTGCTGTTGTAAATATGCAAAAAAAATTCTTTTTTTTTTCGAATCTTATTTGTTTTTTGATATTTTTCCAAAATTTTCGATGTTTATCGCTAACTATCTAAGTTTGTGTAGAATACTATATTTATTTTTGATAAAATTTAATGTAAAAAATGTAAAAAGTAAAATTGTATTTTGTAAAATTGTGTGTTAAATGTCAGAAACAAATTGTTTTTATGTATCAATTAGGTTAAAAATCATGCGCTATCTTCTTTTAACTACTGAAATAAATCTAATTGGCCAAGTTTACTAGTACAAATTTTGCAAGAAAACATTTTCTACGTTAATATAAATCCAAAAAATTAATAATTTTACTAAAACAAATTTGCAATCATTTTCAACGTTAATATAAATTTTATTGGCATAACTCAACTCATAGTATCGATCACCTTTGGCAGAGTTATAAGATGGATGATCGTAAATCAACAAAAATGAAATAATCGACTTAGACCGTTTGATAAGAAAAATGGTAAAACAAATTCAAAAATCTGTAGGATGGCAGGATGCCCGTAGCTCATAGTACTCAAATTTGTTGACTATAATATCGTTTCTATTATCCAAATCTTGTTAGCTGCTGCAAGTTTTTAATTTTAACATAATTTGAGAAAGAGTACCAAAAAATTTGTGAATCTGATGCATGAAATAAAAAGTAAGGTGATTGTATTATTATTTAACAAAAATTTATTTTGCCGTTACCTATTTTAAAATTCATAATTGACTAAAATTTGTTTTATTGGCTGGATCAATCAAATTGGTAGGCTTCCAATACTTTGTAATATAGATGTTTAGTTGCTGATGTAGGTTATAAAGTGTAAACTACTAAACAAATTTCACTGATTGCAAATTATTAATAGCAGGGTTGGGAAAAAAACTAAATGGGCTTTTTTTTAACAAGTTTTTGAGTTTTTTTTTCCAGATGCCCACAAACTCGTGGGCATGGCAAAAAAAAGCCCCTTTTCTTGCTTAAAGGAAAGGGACATTTTTAAAAAAAAACCCCTTTTCTTAAAAAAACGCCTAGGAGCTTTAAGAAAAAATAACCCACCTATCAAAATATTTTAAAATTATTATAAAGAAAACATAAAATGGGTTTTTGGGGGCTCTTTTTAAGAGCTACTATAACAATTTATGGAACAAAATTATATTATGAATTTTCAAATGTATAAAACATCACCTTCTATCTGTGTGGGTCTGCCTCCTTTTCTTTCGTGGTTTTCTGGTATCGGACGAATTTGATTATTATAGCAAATCAAATAATTTTTGAAATTAACGAATTAACATAAAGAAATGGAATGTAGGACGACCTAACACATATAAAACAAAAAATTTATTATAATATTTAAGCTAGGGATCAAGCGAGCAAATTTTTCCACCTCCTCACCAAAAAAAATTGTTTGCTAATTTTCCACGCTTACTATACAATCTAAAATTTCCGTTTGATTTAAATAAGTTTTAAATATGGTAATAATGGCTAAGACTTGTACTCGATCGTTGTGTCTCCGATAAAACTTTTGTTAAGAATGTGGAAAATGTTCTAAATTTTTTGTTTCGATTTTATTTTTATTTAAACCCAAATAAAGATGCCCAGGTAGCGTCGAAGGCCCAATTAATTCTAATTCAGTATAAGTCTATGGCAATTAAAACTCTAGTAGGAAGATGACTTTTGTATTTTTGGTAAGACAATAAACAGACTTGTACCTAGGGCAGGCATCTGGCATGGGGACTTCAAGGCTTATTAAGGAACCCATTTGTTTTTATTTCGAGACTGACTTACAATGCCGTAATAAATATATACTATTAAAGCACCGCCTGGTTTATAATGGCTCACCGGCCCTGCACGAGACCAACCGACCCTCCTTTGTTTTTATAACAGAAACTAGTTTAAACAAGTCTTTCAATTCCTTATAAAACATTAAAAAATTATTGTTATATAATAGATTATAATTTCAATACATAGTTAAGTAAATGCTGTGGAAGGCATCAAATCTTGATGAAAAACAAAAGATGACGTTTAAGATTTTTTTTCTTTTTTTAAATCAGCTTCGACCCATACCCGGTTAAAGTTTGCATAAAAATGACCTTACCAAAAAACACACAATATATACCAATTTAAATAAAATCCGATCCTTCACCAAACTATAGTTTAAAACAGTTTAATTCAATATTTACGTATAATATTTTTAAAGCATATTTTTGTTTTTATATATCATTTGTTTTAACATTTTTGCATACTTAAATGCTTAACCTTTTTTATTTGATTAAAAAGGCACTATAAACTGATAAAAACCTATAAGTAAATTTGGTCTCATAGGTAAACTATATCTAAACAATTTGTCTAACAACATTTTTAACATTTTTTATCAAGCTTTATAATGTTATACTAGACCTGAAAACAGAATTAATTTTCTATTGTAGCCATATTTAGTATTTTGACAAAAATCATTAAATGTAAAATTGGAAAGAAAATTTTTATTATTCATTTTTGCTCATCAAATTTTTTTAGGCATTAATGGTAAAATATATTATATTATTATGTTTAACTTTTAAACTAAGTTAAAGGTTTTAAAGTAAGGGTCTGCCCTAACCATACAAAAATTACAAATTTTTTACCCTCCCGTCGCGGGTTAATTAAGAACTGTTATATTTATTTGTTGTGTTAAAGAAAGATATATTTTTTGCCATTTTTGAAGGCTTTGGTTCAGATTTATATATTGTTTAGTGAAAGCGTAGGAAAAATATTTATTTCGTAAATTGAGATTTTGTGGCGTCAAATGTTAGGTTAATGATTCTTTAGGTGAGAGTTAAGGAATTTACGCGTTTAAAATATTTCTTAATTTATAAATTATATTACGTTTTATTAATTCCATAGGCGACTTATAGGATTTCTGTACCATTATTATGGTTGCCTACCCTATCCCACTTCTGTTAATCCAGGCGAACATCAATATAACATTAATATTATCACCAGCCACGTCCAGAGACCCTTTCCACATCAACACTTCAAATCATTTTTTAGTAGAATTGAAGTGCTTTAACGTGCACGCAAAGTTTAAAAGTGGTAAATAGCTCTTGCCAATTATTTTTTTTATCAAAAAAAGAATTATATTAATTTTTATATGAGCGCACACTGTGTTAAGTGTGGGGTGAAAGGCTTGTATAGTCAACTTAATGGGAATCGGAAAGATGGGTAAGGGAGAGGTTATTTCGGTTTACATGGTGGATTTTTTCCCTCATTCGTGAAAGGATTAATAATTGTCTGAGTCTCTCGTCATAATTATTAAACTAATTAAGGGTTAAAATGCTATTTTAAAAATTACGGTAGCCCTATTTTTTATATATAATGTACCTTATTAACCTATATTAAAAAAAGGTTTATTCTCTATTGTTATGTATTATTGGACAAAAGGCACACAGTTTGTTTCGAATTTCTAAGATTACTGAACTTTGGCGCATCTCAAATTTTCCTTTGTGGTATGCTCGCTGGTTGTCAAAACTTTAGTTGGAGTTTATGGAAGGAGTGAGACGGGAACCCCTATGCTCCAAAGTTTTTCCATTTTGTATTTTTGGATCAACCCGGGCAGGTTTTTTTGGGGTTTTTTTTTCAAAATTTGTTTAAATGGCAATTTAGCCACCAGATTTTTACTACAATGTGAAAAATGAAATGATGGTTTTTTTATTTATAAAAGAAAATTGTAGAAAATAATATTTGGAATTTTTTGTTTGTATGGCTTTAAATATCAAATGCTTTTGTAATTTGCTCTGAAAAATTTTTGTTTGTAACAGTGTTTATTAATAAATTTTGTCACAAGTCTGCTGAAATAATGTCAATAAACTCACTTATATTAAAAAATTTATAGTTTAATTAATATTTTATGTTTGGGCGGTAGTGTGTTGGTAATCCGTAGATAAAAAATTTTCTATTTTCGGCAACCGAATTGTCGCAGAGGCAATAATTTAAATGTTGGAAATAATTTTTTTTGTTTTTAACCTTATCTATTTACATATATTGGTAAAATTTGTCATTGTTAAGCCTGCTTAGATGTCACCTAACTGTAACAAATGTCTATAATTTAATATCAAATATTCGATTTTTTGTTCGGTCTGCTACCTACGTACTAGAAAATTTTTGTTAAAATTTTATAAATTTAGGAAACTAGTGACATTGTCAACGAATTGTCGCAAATAAAATTATTCAAATATTTAAAAAACTTTTTCGATTTTTTTGTTTTGAACCATATTTATTAACAAATTTTGGTAAATTTTGTCAGAGTTAAGCCTCCTAGGTCGATGTCCCTTAACTGTCGCTATTATATATAATTTATTAAATAAATTATTTTGAAGTTTTTTGTTCGGGCTGCCATGTATTAGTAAATTTTGTAAAAAAAACTAGTAATGTGACCGAGTTGTCGCAAATTCAATTATAATTTTTGATTTTTTTGGTTTTATTATTAATTAAAAAACTTTATTATTTTATCAATATCAAGCCAGCTAAGTCAATGTCACTTAGTCGCTATAAAAGATATTTGTGAAAAATTAGTTTAATGCATAAATCACATTTGTGACAATTTTGTGATATTATCACAAGATGACAAAATGGAGAATTTAAAAAAAACTATTTATATTGTTCCACAAGTAATAAAAAAATAAAAAAAATAGTTTTAAAGATAAATCGCATCGACATTTTTGCCAAATCATCAGCACACCTAAATTTGATAAAATTTACCAAAATATTATAAATACTAGTTGTACATATCGACTAATATAAAAAATCCCTACCAAATACCAAAATTGCTAAAATTTTCGTAGAGATGAATTAAATTATTGAATGAATTTTCTCGCAAAAACAAATAAAAAAAAAAATATTTAATAGCATTATAAATGTTACAGTTTTTAATTAAAAAATAAGTTTGGACAAATACGCAATTTTAATATTTCCAATAGAATTAGGAAAACTCGGAAGTTTATAAACGCAAAACGGGCGGGACTGTGTTTTTCAAGCGAAGTTCCCTGGAACTACAGTTATATTGCATCCCAAATTCCAGACATGCCAACTTGCTTTAAGTGTGGCTATAAAAACTAAGAAGTAAACAAAAGTTATTCATAGAAAAAAGAAGTTTTACATTAAAATAATGATCCCTTTGATGGCCTTATTATATTTTTCGTGTTATTTTCTTTCACCTTGTAAATATGTTGCTACGTCCACAAAAATGACTTTAAACTAATATGCAGATTTTGGGAACGAGAATAAACAAGAAAATAAAAATTTTTAATATTAAATCATAACATTTCTATCTTCAATATACAAATAAAAACTTACTTTATCAAGCTCTTATATCATCGTTTAGTTAATAAAACTTACATCACAACCTAGATATTAAACAAGGTTTTAATAATGATATTATTTCAAATTTTGAATATAAAAGATCAGTTTTTGTTAAATTATAAAAAAAATTAATTTAATTTTGTTATTATCTTTTTGTTGTTTTCACATTATTAATAATATAATTGTAATGAAAAAGTAGAAAAAAAAATATTACGAAATGAAAAACTATTTTTGGCTATTATTTACCTTAAAAACTATGTATTTTATAAATAAAAAATAATAATTATTATAAATCAACAACATTTTATATACACAATGCTATCACACAGGTCAACAAATTTTGATGGCACCAGGCACGATTCTAGACCCCCCCCCCAAAAGTTTTTGATTTCCCCCCTCCCCAAAATAATTTAATTTGCCCCCCCCCTAAAAATACATAGTAATTATATGTTTGCCCCCCCCCCCCCCCCCCCCCCCCCCCCAAAAAAAAAAAATTGAATTTGCACCCGAAAAAAATACATATTAATTTTATTTCTTCCACATAATATAATTAGATTCGTCAAAAATATTTAAAAAACATTATCTTAAAAATATTTACTTTTTAGTGTTTTTATTCATTAATACTTCTCATCCGCAAGAGATATCAAACTAACAGAAATATATAGAAAAATTTGATTTTACAAAAAGCTTTAAATTTGTGAAAGCAATTCATAAATATGATGCCTAAGAAATATTCTCACTTGTCATCAATCTTTTGTTAGAATATAATCTAGAACCAAAGAACTTGATAGCACAATGCTATGATGGGGCGAACGTAATGCCCGGGGAGAAAGGTGGTGTTCAAGTATTTCTAAGCAAAATAGCTGGACACCATGTCCCATATATTCACTGCTTGAAGCACCGATTGCATCTTTTTTTTGATTTTTTCTTCCCTACATAAATTTTTTCAACATGATGTAATCAAGGAAGTTAGGGAATGCGTGACCAAACCCAGGCTGTTGCCTCGGTGGTGTCATTTTTTTTTAAATTTACACAAAAATATTTAATATTCTTTTAAAAATTAAAAATAAAATAACTTTTATATCTTCAGGTCACAGGGCCGAATCGGGGTTTTTTGACCATATTTATAATCATCTATTTATTTTTTTGTATTTAATTGAAAAATTATTTTATTTATTAAAAATAAATATATCAATTTCAATGCAGAACGATTTATATTTCTAAAACTTCTAATTTGATACACCATTGTTTGTTAGAAATTAAACAATTAAGAAATAAATATACATCGGAAGATTTATTCAAAAATTGTTTTGATATTAATACTTTTTTAAATGTAATTTATCTATGGATAAAAGAAATACTAACCCTAAAGATTTTTCTGATTTTTATTTATTTTCTACTCATTAGAAAATATTAAAAATATTAATGATGAAGTAAAAAGTATTTATTTTAATATTATTGATTTATATATTGATTCTTTTTATAATAGGTTATTTACCGATAATAGTTATTTAAAATCTTTAGATTTCCTTTATAAATTTGCCTTTATTTTAGATATAAATAAATTAGAGCCTCTTTTAAAAATAAGTTATATTGATAAAAATTTATTATCTAAAGAAATTGACGTAGCCAAAAATTTTTTAATAAGTAACTTAATAATTACAAAGAATGTGTTACTAATGATTTTGATTAATTTTTATATGATTACAAAGATGCGTTTTCTAATCTACTATACAATTTTCAAACTCGATTTTTCTTTGCTACGCTAGATCTCGGAGATGGTTTGTAGTTGAGCGACGTGTGAGGTGTGGTTTTGTAGTGTAGGTTGAGAAGGTGTGCGGAAAGATAGTTAGGAAGCGATCGAGACTTCCGGTGGGTGTGAAAAACCTAACTTTAAAAAGTTTTTTCGAGCAGTAGCGATAAAAAAAAATCGTTTGTCGAAAAGGTGCCTAGGAATGTCGAGTTTGTATTTTTATCCACTAGGAAGTTTTATTTTTTGTTTAAACGACGAAATTCTCTCAGGGCTTTAAATAGTAAGGTTTTATTTTGAAATTTTTTTAGGTTAATTATTATAATATTGCCCACGTTTTTGGAAAGTTTCGAGATTTTATCAGCTTCTGTTACCGAGATATTTAAGGTTAAACAGGGGATTAAAATTTGAACTTTACACTCGGGATCGGTTTGACAAAAATTCTGACTACAGATTTTTCTTAAATTTTTATCGAATCATAATAGTATAGTCCTTTACCTTATATCAAAATTTCAGACTCTTTTAGCCCATAGGAGCCGAGTTAGCGGCCCGGTACCGAAAGGTACATAAATATACCTTTTGGGATTTCGGTCTTAAAGAGTAGTTAAAAAATATTTTTTAAACGTCCTTATCCATAATATATGTAAGCAAGTTAGGTCCTTAAAATTTATGCAAATTGAAGCTCTTCAGCTATAGCGGTGTGAAAGACCTAGGGCGCCAAACCCTCGAAATCATGTTGCTCTGTACGAATTAAATTAACACACAAGACGGTCGCCAAAACGATCAAAATTTGTCTTATCCTATTCCTTAATGATAGTTTTATCGTGGTATAAAGTGATTGACATAGCTACTTTATTTGTTTTGCTAAGATTGGGCCATATATTTTCAGGTACAAAAATACACCTATAAGCAGGCAATACGTAAAATATAAATTTTATTTATAATACACATATATTCTATTTGAAATGTTTATATTAATTTATTATATTAACTAAAGTGGTCCGGGCCCGGACCCCCTTTGTTTAGTAAAATAAGATTATACTGAATAATTTACCTTAAGACAACTGTCTTAATTAAGAGGGTAAGCAAAATGTCATGTAAGATATATAAAAAATTTTGATATATTTCATTGTAATTGTTTTTATAAAACAAATATTTATCTCAAAAATAAGACATATGTATAAATTAATAGAAAAGCAATAATAATAATTTTTATTATTTAAAATAAAAATAAATGTATGTACATATAAATTTTATTTATAGTTATAATTAAAAAAATATATATTAAATCAATATAATATTAATGGATTTAAAAAATATTTTCTTTTTTCTTTGTTTGAATTTAATATTAAACATATGTTAATTATTTCTTTCTTATTCCAGATGGGGGCGGCAAAATACGCGAAATGTAAAAAGCTGCTAAAATGTCAAAAAGCCGGTAAAAATTTTTTCTCGCTTTAAAAATATTATCAACTTACCTAGCCATTAGCCTTCCATAGTTGATTAATAATGCCATATATGATTAAATTTCTATATAATTCCTACCAGGGTTGATTAATAATGTGTGTTATATTATTTTTATGTTCTAGCTTAATAAATATATGAATGATTAAATTTATATTTTATAGTTTAAATATAATTCGCTTCAAAAATATTATCAACTTAGCCATTAGCCTTCCATAGTTGATTAATAATGCTTAAATATCTATATAATTTCTACCAGAAAGGTTGATTAATAATGTGTGTTATATTTTATGTTATAGCTTAATAAATATATAAATAATTAAATTTTTATATTATAGTGTAAATAAATATAATTCCTACCAGTATTGAATAATAATTTGTTTTATATTATAGCTTTTCCTACCAGTATTGATTAATAATGTGTTTTATATTATAGCTTTTCCTACCAGGTTGATTAATAATGTTATAAGTGATTAAATTAAAAATGCTTTTTACAGCAATTTTTGTTAATTTTAGAATAAAGGTAACTCTCAAAATTTGGTCTTAAGCTATATATAATTAAAAATGTCTTTTATATCAATATTTGTTAAATTTAAAATAAAGGTAACCCTCATTTGGTTTTAAGCTAAAATATAAAATTGAAAATGTCTTTTATAGCAAGCAATATATGTTAAATTAAGAATAGAGGTAACCCTCAAAATTTGATCTTAAGCTAAAATATAAAATAAAAAATGTTTTTTACAGCAATATTTGTTAAGTTTAGAATAAAGGTAACCCTCAAAAATTGGTCTTAAGCTATTTAAATATAAAATTAAAAATGTCTTTTACAGGAATATTTGTTAAGTTTAAAATAAAGGTAACCCTCAAAATCATTAATATACAGAACTAAAGTACACTCACTTGATATTTACATTTTATACATAAGTTTAAAATGATTTAATGCTTAGGTTTTTAGCGTATTGTTGCATGAGGTTAATTTCATTTATTAATTCAATAAAATAGCATGTAATTCATAAAATTAGTATTTGTACATGATTAAGGCTATATCCAACTTTAAGTTTTTTTAAATAGATGGTTGAACAAAGAAAATGAAGGCTTAATCGCAATATCCGGCCACAGCTTGCATATACCTAATAGTAACTAGTTAAATTAATGTAGGTTAGTATTAGGGTTAGGTTAGCCTTAGGGCGTGATGTTTAGGGTTAGTGTTAAATTAGGGTTAGGGTTAATGTTAGGTTTAAGTTTCGATTAGGTTTAGATTTAATTTTATTTGGAATTTAATTTTTTATAATTTTTTTTAATTTTTATGTATATTTTAAAAAAAACTTTTTAAATATTTTATATTTTTTCAATTTTATTTGATTAATTTCAATTTTATTTAAAATTTAATTCTTTTTAAAATTTTTTTTTCATTTTTCACGAATTTTTTTTTAAATTTTAATAAATTTTTTTATTATTTCATAATTTTTATGAATTACTTCGAAAAAATTTTCAATTTTATTTGGAATTTAATTCTTTAGACAAATTTTTTTTAATTTTTATGTATATTTAAAAAAAACTTTTTAAATTTTAATATATTCACTAATTGTATTTTTGCTCTCAGTGCGCAAAATTTGCTATGGGAAAGATTTGCCTAACATTTTTTAAGTTAATAATTTGGTAATTACGAACTCCGATAACAAGTTACAAATTATAAATATATGTTTTTTATAATCAAATTAAATATTTAAATATATCGATTGATCTTGTACACAGCCAATCAGTTTACTTAAAATGTCGTGTACACAGCCAATCAGTTTAATTAAAATGTCAAGTTGCCCGGGCGGAGCCGGGCCACATGGGCTAGTCTATTTAACAATTTTCCTATAAGTTTGTTAATTGGCTCTTCAACGTCGAGTTGTGAGGCCACATTTTCTTCTATAAGAAGGATGATAACTCCTAGCTGTTAAGTAGTGACCTGCGTAAAGATGATTTGGTTCTTCTAGGACACGAAAAATCATATACTGGCGTTGAATTTTGATAAATTTTATAATTTAATCAAAACAACCTTTAGCATAAAATTGTTAAATGAATAAAAAAACACTGCTCATAATCAGCTAATTATTAACTATTTTAAGACATGGTTGCGATTTTTTTATGCGCATTTAACGTTTTTGTTCATGTTATTAAATTTTTTACCCTAATATTAATTACTAGTTATATAAAACCAGTGTTTCATATATATTCTTCCAAATTAGCATACTTATACGATTTGTTTTCATGATAATCAATCTTATTTTACTATTAATTTTCTAAAATCCAAAGTTTTATGTAATTTATTTTTATCATTCATATATATCATATTTTTAATTTTCATGCGCATTGATACCAAATGATAAAATTATACTTAAAATTTTCCAAATCTCATATCTTTATAAGCAATTGATATTAGTGAAAACAATTAATTTTAACTCACATATCTAAATTATAAACGCAATTATTTTTTTATTTAAGAACCGGTTCCGGTACCGAGCGACCCTCCAAATACCGCGGTTTTCGATTCCGGTTCCGGCACCGGTCCCAATCCCTGCCTTATAACCCTAATTTGACCCTAACCGTAAACATCTTGCTCTAAGGCTGCGGCTAGAGAAAAAAAATTTTTGACGAAAAAAAAACCACGCATTTAAACAATATTGAGGCGGCTAGTGTGGAAATTTATAATATAAAAAATTTATATCTAACGACCAAAAAACCTAAATTCTCATTTTTTGATAGTAGCCGCTGAAAGTTTTTTTGTTTTAGAAATATTTTTTTCACAATTTTAAAAGAAGTATTAGCCGCAGTTTAAGATTAACCAATGCTGATTTAATAATAGCCTAAATCTCAACCATTAGGAATATTTAAGCTGCGCTCATATATTACTATTAAACCAAAAGGACTTTAATGTTGTGTAGATGTATAGGTTAAAAGACAATAAAATTTGGGTTAAAAGAGCAGGGGTGTAAGCAGAAACTTTTCTAAAGGGGGACGGGGGGCAAATTTTTTTGGAGGAAAAGAACTATTAATTTAATTTTAATATTTATTTCCAAAATTATTTCATAAGGTTGTATATTTTCCAAAAAATAGGCCCTTTGATATTGATATATAAATTTAACTGCTTGTTGCATCATAAAAAAATTTCTAAAGGGTGGCAATTGCCCCCTTTTAACCCCCCTTAATACGCCCCTGTGAGAGAGTGTATATAAAAATAATGGGAGTAGAAGCGTAAGGATTAGGTGAGGGTGAGTTTAGTGTAAAAGTTCAATGAACTAAAATAACAATTTATATAGAAGTTTTCAGGTTTATATAAATGGTGTTCTAATAAAGCAAATTTATTTTTTATAATCAGATGCGTGAGACTATTCTAAATGCAACAGCACCAATATTTTTATTTAAAAAAAAAATAAAAACATAAGTAAAAAAATAAAAAGCGCCATCTAAATCTTTAAAAAAATTAAACAAAAACTTTTAAATATCGTTAATTTGTTTTTTTCTGTTGTCCAGTGTAATTCTTTTTAAAAATAACTAGATTGGGTTTCAATTATTTAAGTATAAATTTAAATAGAGGTAGTAACAAGGTTTGTTATACAATGCAATTGGAAGTATGGGGTCCATATGGACTTCAATTTAATTTTTCAATTCTAAGCAAATTCCGTTATAAGACTTTAACTATACAATTACTAGTTTTTTTTAATATTTAAAAATAGGACAAAATATATTATATATTTGATTATATTTAAAATACAAGATGTGCTGTGGTCCGTATGAAACTTACCAGGGGCGTTTTGAAAAGAAAATTAAAAGTGGGCACTTGCCCTCCTTTAGGTTTTTTTTGTTTTTAATGATATGACTAGCGGTTTAATTTATATATTAAACATATCAATTAATAGAAATCAATAAAATTGTTATTAAAAGATACATAAATTTATAAATTTTGCAAATAAAATATCAATATTTAAAATAAATTTTTACTTTTGTCTAAAAAAAAATTCTTGCCTTTTTTTAAATAATTTTTTGCATACGCCCCTAGAACCCAGTGCTAATTGTGGGTTAAAATAATATATAAAATTTAATAATTTTTTTATTGTAATTTTTTTTACTAGCCGCAGCCGACGCTACAATTTTGCATTCACTCAGGTATTTAATAGGACATTTATTTTATCTTCTGCATTTAACCATGTTTCATATTGATACTAAAAAATCTGAAGTCAAATTTAAGGCTCCTATAAAAAATACATCTTTACCATTATTTAGCGAAGAGCAAAAGTTAGAGGAGTTTGTACTTGGAAAAACATCTTTTAGGGTAGGGAATTATTTATTATGATATAATTAATAGCAATCAGTAATTTTTTTAATTGATATAGAAATCAAATAAAAACTCATTTAAGAACTTACAAAGAAAACCAGCTTGGACAGATAAAGATGATGAATCCCAGTATACAATTTTTAAAAATATTCTAGGCCTCAAATAAATATACATAGCAAACGTTATTTTGGGATTGTTAAGCCAAATGAAAAAGAGATATCGGCTCTCAAATATAACGAAAGAATAAAATTAAGGTACCTTTTTCTAATTTTTTATCATTAGATATCAAAAAAATTATCAGCAGCCTAGTTGGTCTGATAGAAAATTAAAATCAAAGAGTGCAACAAGTATAAATTTGGCTATTTATTTTTATTTTTAAATTGACAATTATGTTAATAATTCCTATATTGTATAATGTAAATGTTATTAAAGTTGTATATTTAATTCAGGCACAATTCTAGACCCCTTTTCCAATAAAAATTAAATTTACCCCCCCCCCCCCCCAAATACATAGATGTTTTATTTTTGTCTTTCCACCCCCATAAAATAAAAAAAATATTTATATTTTTTTAAAGTGTTTTCATTCTTATTTAAACTTCTCATCTGCTAAAGAGATCTAACTAACAGAAATTGTATCTGTTTTTATTATATATATAGAATATGATGTTACAGAAAGCTATATGTGAAAGCAAATTATAAATCTGATGCCAAAGAAATTTTCTTACTTATCAACAATCTTTTTTTTTGTAGTATAATCTAGCACCAAAGAACCTGATCGCACAATGCTAATGGGGGAACATAATTTCTGGGGGAAAGGGTGGTGTTAAAGTTTCTTTAAGCAAAATGGCTGGGCACCATGTCCTGTATATTCAATGCTTTAACAACCGATTGCATCTTTATGTTAAAGATTGTCTTAAAATTTTAAATTAAGGGAAAGATTTTTTTGATATTTTTCATCCCATCATAATTTTTTTCAACATGATGCAATCAAAGAAGTAAGTGAATGTGGGACCATACCTTGAATGTTGCCCCATTGGCCTGGTTACCAAGTGAATGTGGGACCATACCTTGGCCGTTGCCCCATTGGTGTGGTCACTACGACGCCATTGTTAAATTACATCAAAATATTAAATACTTTTAAAAATAAAAAATAAAAATGTTTTTATATCTTCAGGTCATAGGGCCAAAGCGTTGGGTTTTGACCATATTTGTAATTATCAATTTATTTTTTTGGATTTATCTTTTGAAAAATTTATTTATTAAAAATAATTAATGATCACAAGACGATTTATGCTTCTGACTTTTGATTTATACCATTGTGTATTAGAAATTAAACAATTAAGAAATACAAATACATTTACAAATATATTTAAAAACTGTTTTGTTATAAATACTTTTTTAAATGAAAAGAAAAATTAAATATAAAGATTTTTTTGATTTTTATTTATTTTCTACTCATAAGTTTGAGAATAATTTAAATATTAATGATTAATTAAATTATTGATTTATTTATTGGTTCTTTTAATCTTATCAATAATGTTTATTTAGAATCTTTAGACCTTTATAAACTTGATTATCCTTTTTTAGATATAAATAAATTAGAGCCTCTATTAAAAATAAATAATATTGAAAAAAATTCATTACACTGGACAACAAAATTTGAACGGCCCTAAGCATCATTTATGGCAATTATGGTTTTTGGTCAAGTGGTGCTGATCTGAAATCAGAATTTTAGCCAATGCCTCAAATTTTTAGTTATCTGGTGTCTAAGTCGAAATTTTCGAATTTTTGGGGTATTTTGGGCTTCTCTATTATAAACAGGGCTGGGAAAAAAAACTAAATGGGCTTTTTTTAACAAGTTTTTGAGTTTTTTTTCCCAAATGCCCATAAACTCGTGGGCATGGCAAAAGAAAAGCCTCATTTTTTGCTTAAAGAAAAGGGTCATGTTTAAAAAAAGCCCATTTCTTAAAAAAAACTCCTAGGAGCTTTAAGAAAAATTAACCCACCCATCAAAATTTTTTGAAATTTTTATAGAAAACATAAAATGGGTTTTTTGGGGCTCTTTGTAAGAGCCACTTTTTGTGGGTTTTTTTGCCCCTTTTCTTCGTAAGGGCTTTTTTTTTGAATTTTTATTTTGGCCCTTTATTTTTGCCCCCCTTTCTTTTTTTATGTTTTAGGGGAAAAAATGAGCCAAAGTTTTTTGGCTCATTGTTTTCCCAGCCCTGATCATAAAACCTATGGGGAGTAACAAAAGTTTAAAATATATTTAGATAACGAAAACATCCATTATTAACGTAAAAAATTTTTGGTTGTTTTATAATATTTTGTCATAAAATACTTTTTTTAATCTTGAATAACTTGAAATTAAATTGCTAAAATTTTAGGTAATAAATAACCTTTTTTAGATATGTTTTTTATTAGGAATCTAAATATGCCAATAAATTTTTTGGAAAATTAACAGATAAAGAAATTTTGTGATTTTTTTACCGAAATTTTGACGCGGTTAAAAAAATTGGAGGTTTGGAAAAAACCAAACCCGGGATCGTTATCGCAAGAAAAATTTCTAAAAAACCCTCGAAAAATTGTTTATGTTGTTTTTTTTGTTGTCCAGTGTTATCTAAAAAAATTGACATAGCAAAAAAAATTTTAATAAAAAAAACTCAATAACTACAAAGCATCAGTTACTTATGATTTTGTTAAATTTTTATATGATTAAAAAGATGCTTTTTCTAATTAATATTATTTTTATAAGTTTGTTATTTGGCTCTATAAAGTCGAGTTGTGAGACTACATTTTTAATATAAAGTTTGAATCAATTGGTGTACATGTATATTTTTTGCCGTGCAAAAAATATTTGCCCCCCTCCACCCCAACGACTTTTTTGCCCGCCCCCCCCCCCCATTTGGGCTCGAATCGGGCCTGATTTAATTTCACTTGTTTAATTTTTGCAGTTATTGGCATATAGTACTCTAATATTAAACTATAATATAAATATTGGTCATTAGAAACAGAGTTTGGAAACAATGTATCAAATTTAATTGAAAAGATAACCTGGAATGTCAATGAGGCAAACAACCATTTACAATTTAAATGGATTACAGATCTCAGGCATTTAGAGCTGCAAACAAATTATGATAATTTACATTTGCAGGACTTTTCTGTTGAAGATATGAATATGAAGAAAGCTAAAAAAAAATTATATCAAAGTAATCGTATTACCACCATAAAGTTTCATCCAACCTATCAAGTCCTGCTGTCAACTGATAGTAAAGGAAACTTTAGACTATTTGAGGTAAATTAGAAGTAGCTAATATTTACCATTTTTAATGATTATTAGACCTATACCAAAAAAATCTAAAAATTACATTTTGGCCTTTTTGTAAATGTCCTAATTTAATTTTTTATTAAAATAAAAACTGTCTTGACTTAAAAGAAACATTAAGTTACCAATTAAAGTTATAATTTCATTGAATCTAAATTATATTTAATTAATGCCACTAATGGAAGGAATAACTTTTTAATTAGCTTTTGGGCACTATTCATAAAACTTTTTAAGTGAGGTATTATAAACATGGGTGGTGTTACATACAATTATAATTAATAGAGGATTTTAATTGACTTGTGTTTAACCATATTTTTAATTTATCTGAAAAATTCAATATTAATAGTAAGAATTTTATTTACTTAATTTATAAAAGTAAATATCAATAAATGATCTAAATATTCTAAATTATTACTTATTTGCATAATTTATAAGAATTGGAAATTTTTTAGACATTTATAAATTTGTTAATCTTTCAAGAAGGGTCAAATTATTATATTTGGTATCAAATTTAATTATAAATAAACATTTTTATTATCATTATATAGCTTAAAAAATTTAAGTGCGCGTTACATTACACAGGTCAAAAAATATTAATATCAGAAACGTAAAATTTAAAACATAACGAATGCATTCCCATGTTGGCCTAGTCTTATAACTATTTTTCGTTTTTTTAGTTCTATTTTTGGCTCTTTAGATCGGTCTATAATGAAAAATGACCTTTTTGCATATAAAAATTCCTTGAACCTTATGTTTTTAATCACAAATAATGAAAAATTAATTTTACTAATATATCAAGTTATAACATTTATAGATATTAAATATTTCGCTTCTAAACTTAATTACGACACGATATATCATCGGTTTTTTATGGAAGTATTATTTGAAGTTTGAATGTAACAGTTTAACTATTGTAAATATGCAAAAATAAAATCTCAATGTTTGTTTTCGTTTTTGAATCTTTTTTGGTTTTTTGATCTTTTTCTAAAATTTTTAATGTTTATAACTGACTAACTAAATTTGATTAGGACGGTAAATGGATTTGATTCTTTCAGAAGGGAGGTTTGATTTTTGTAGTTAACTCATAACTCTCAAAAATTTGTTGACCAGTGTTATGAGATAAATAGAAATTATACATATTGCTAGCAATGATGTTTAAAGATTATCGCAGGAATATTAGGACCACTTGCATCCTCTCATCCTATATATAAGGGCACGTGCAAAGTAAGTTTGTTTTCGTGAAATTTTCAAAATTTTGAAAAAAAAAATATTGTAATAAAACGCAAATTTTTAAAAAGTTGCCAAATTTAGAATATGCACATAAATTGCTTTTTCTGAAATTAAAAATTTTTTAAAAAATTTTGAAAAAAATGAAATTTTCAGAATTTTCAAAATTTTATGAAAATAACAACTCACTTTGCTCGTTATATATGCGCAATAATTATATGATAAATATAATTTTGAAGATATAGTTAACGAGTTAGGTTTACCAATTAGAACACAATCTACGTGATAACATTATCTCAAAAAAAATTTTTTGTTTTAACTACGCATTTTAACAGGACCCACCACTTTTAACTATAAAATGGCAAAATTAGACAAAATTAGTTTTGCAACGTCGTTATTCCTTAAAGAAAAATAATTAAAAGAGTAAAATCCACTATAACATCTGTTATTTATTTGAAATAATGTCGAACTTCTACATCAACAATTAGGTTACAAAATATTTTGTACCCATAGCTTTGATCTTCTATTGCCATCAAATGAAAACATTAATTTTATTGTTATAGCTGTTTACTCATATAACTATTTTTTTATTTATTTTTGTTTTCCAATGGTTTCATTTATTTCTATAAATTTCAACGTTATATCTGGCTTACAATGTTTGATTAAAAAACGGGTATTAAGTTATAATCTTATAAATTGGCTTTTGTATCAAAAAATCAATGTAATTTTAAAGGTGCACAAAATACATTGTTTTTTTATAAATAATATTATTCAACTGCTGAATATTAAGCAAGATTTATCATAAAACTAATATTTGAGGCATATATTAATATCCCTTTTGTTACACAAACATATTTTTTCATATCAAAATGTTATATACCATATTAACCATTTTGTAAGCTAAAAAATTAACTTTAGCTAGTAATATTTTATATATTAAACTTGATTTTATTAATTATTATTTAATTTTCCTATAGATTCAGGACTTAAAATCACCCAAAGAATTACAACGAATAGTTTTGGAGGGTTTTAACATTTCCAGCTGTCACTACTTGACAAGCGATAGCGATCAAATTTTATTCGTAGCCTCTAACGCAACTCACCTTTGCAATTTTGACCTCATGAGTGGAAAGCTCACTAAAATTTACCTAAAAAGTTTAAAATTTGTTTTAGAATTTTTGTTCAGGAAACAATCAATATAATTTATTTTAAAAGTTTTGACGAAATTATTCCTAGCCTATTTTCCTGACATAAAATTCCATTATAATATTGATTTTATTTTCTCTTATTTTAATTTTAGGCAAATACACCTCAGTCAACCCAAAATATGCCGAAACATCTCCTGACGGACGATATGTAGCTCTGTATGCCAATAAATCTGGAAAGATTACTATTATTAGTCAAAAAGTTTAGTATAAAATTTTATTAAAATATAAATTAATGGTGTGGAGAAGTTAAAATCTAAAAAATTTTGTTTTCATATAAATGATAGGAGTTAAGGAAATTGGTCTTTATTTCAGAATTTGTTGGATTCAGGAGTTTGAGAGAATTTTTATATATAAGGCCATATAAAAAACTATTTTTTATTTTTACGATTGAATATAGTATTATATAATAACAATTTGGTGGGCTATTAATTATATTTTGCAAAAAAAATCCTTATTTAAACATAGTTTTTATAATTCAAAATTTATTTTAATGTTTTATACGCCCACAAATTTTTTTAAATTTTTTTTTTGTTTTTTAAGGGTAAAGAAATTATTACGAGTTTGCACACAACTGGCGCTTACGTTAGATCCGTTCGTTTTACTCCTGATTCAAACTACCTCGTGGCAATATCTGGTAAATTACTAATAAAACATCAGTGTTTTTAGTGGTGAGAATATTGCTTTGGGTTATATTTAATTGCAATTGTCAATATTATCTTTCACTACAAACATTTTTCAAGCGGTTTATAAACGTTATATCTGTCTTTTTTTTAGAAAGGAACGGCTAAAAAATATGCTTTGATTGTATGATTTAATTATTTTTTAAATTATGATGAGTTATTCTTCAAAATATTTCAAATCTTGTTTATTAAAGTATAAATAATAATTTAATTAAATAATGTTTTACAAAATTTTGAACCATAACGATCCTTTGATTTCTAGCTGAATAAGGTTATTTAAAAATATTCCAGAGTGTTACTTTTTATTTTATCTAATCTTTTCTCGATGTGATATTCATATTGTTTTAATTATTATAATTATTTATTTATTTATTTGTGTTTGTTGTTGTTTTTATTATGTAGATAATGGTCAAATTTTCGTTTGGGATATGTCTTATAACAGTTCAAACAGCTGTATAAGCCCTTCTCCTAACCTTGTGGGTCAATTTGCGGATGTTGCGAATTTCGAGGCTTTGACGCTCGACATAACTCATAATGGAAGGCATTTAATTACGGGGTGATTAATTATTTTCTGCTTTTTTTTTATAAAATTTTTAACTATCTTTATTTATTAGGATTAAAAAGAATAGATTATTGGATTGGTTTATTGCGGGACAATATTAGGGAATTTTTATCCTGGTGGCTAGGCCACTAGGATATAATTTGTACAACTAGAAGTTTAAATTTATAATTTCTTTATTAAAATAGTTGAGTAAAAATAATATTATATATTCTATATTTAAAAACTAATTTTTTATATGAAAAAACTATTTCTTGCAAGTTGCGATGACAAAGCTGAACTTAGCCTATCAATCAATCAATTTCTAGTAGTATAATCCATTAGTGTTACGGGCTACGACACTTTATTAAAACAAATTTTTTTGATTTCGGATATATTACAAATATTAACTTAGGAGAAAAACTTGGCCCTCTAAATCCATCTCCCGTTTTTCTCATCATTATTATAAAATAATTGGCTTATCTCTTACGAATAATGTCAAAATCTTGTAAAAAGTGTTTTATAAGCCACTTTTTTTTTTTCTTTGTCATCCCTCTGTTGAAACATTTCTTAATATTGTTTTTTAACAAGCTGCCCCTTTCCTTTGTAATTTATATTTTTAAGCAAAATAAAAAATTCAATCGTCGGCTAAAAATAAAAGATGTTTTACTCATTGTAAAAGAAAAAGGTGGCTTCTAATTATAATAATAAATATTAGCTCATATGGTAGAATATGGGGCTTTTATTAAATTGTGTAATATTTATATTTAATTTAAATAGTAGTCAATTTGGACCAATTATGTAAATTATATATTTGGTACAAAATAAAACGCTTAAATCTTAGCAATCAAAATTTGTGAATGCAATCTTTATATATTTAATTTGTATCATTTATTACTATGTACGCACATTTTATATAAATATGATTTAAAATTTGGACAAAATTCTCCAAAAAATAATTTTGAAATTTGTTTTTATGTTCCTCTACATCCTTATCTATAGCTTTATATGAAGGTAGCAATCCTTATTATATTAAATAGATGCTCATTTAACAGAAAAAAGTTTGAAGTTCTATATTATCTTATTAACATAAAAATACAATTCTTGAATTTTAAAAGTGACAACGGCCGTCTAAAACAAAAAACTGTTACCATATAAAATATATTTCTTAATGTTGTTGTAAGAGCTTGTGTTAATTATAAAAATAATTTCTCATTATTTGTGATAAATAAAATAAATTATGAGGATTCAAAATCAAAAAAAAACTTGAATTTTTACTTTTTTGTGTATGTTAGAGGTGGCAGAATCAGCCAATTTGTCAAAAAAAGGCCATTATTTTTTATATCGAAATCTTAATAGCCGAAGGCGAAAGAAATTTCGAAAAAGAAAAATACCTATAATATAAAGCTATTATGGGAATTTGTCCGTTTATATTTATGCAAACTTTATTTTTCACCTGTATTACGAATAAATTATAATTTAAATCTAGAAGTCAAAGTGGCGTTGTAAACCTGTACGATATTAACGGGCCCAACTTCGATGTAGCTTACGTCAAAAGCTGGAAGCATTTAACTCTCCCCTGTACAACACTTATATCTAATCCAGAAAGTCAACTTCTTCTGTTCGGTTCACGTTATCAAAAGGATTGCGTAAAAATGGTATTTATAAAACTTTGTTAAAGTATTATTGTTTAGGGTGAACAAATTGTAAAAATATTGCGATTTTAAAAATTCATTATTTTATGTCTATCGTTAATAATGAGATATAGTTTAAGCTGGTATCTACTTAAATATTTAAATATGATATCTGATTTATTTTAATATCTAACTTTTGAATATACTTTATAATTTGTTTATCAAATTTCTGTTTAATATTAATATGAGGGTCTATATAGATTAACTAATATTTGAGAGTTGGATAACTACAAAGACTAAGCCCTCAAATCCAGTAATTCACCTATATTAAAAACTTTAAAAAAATATCAAAAAAAACAAAAATTGAAGATTTTAAAATAAAATTATTTTTATAATTTAAAACAACTAAACTGCTTAATTTTAATATTTATTAAAAATCGATGATATATTATGTAATTTTTTGTATAATCTAAATCTTTATAGCTTGATATAAAAAAATCTATTTCTTATTATGATAAAGAAATTTTACAAATGACTTTTATACAAAAAAAAATTAAATTCAGTTTTATGGTGTTCTGGTTGCTAAATATGTCAATTTGGACATTTTTCGATATGGACGTTGCAAAAGGGCCAGAGGCGAAAAAGATTACAGAAAAAATAATTTTATGCGATTAGGCAATCATGGGATTAATTTATTTCATTTTATAAAACATTTTGTTTCTGAACATAGATTTTTGTCGACCTGTGTTAAAATTGTCCCTCTATTCTTAACTATCTTTATTATGGTAAAAAGCATATCTTCGTTTTTTTAAGCAAAATTTTTTTAACAAAAATAAAATGGATTATGTAAGTTATGTATTTTCATTTCCTTTTTTAGGTCAATTTAGAAAACTATCAACTATTTACTAATTTCCCTGGCTCTCAAAAACGACATATTAAAAAAATGTTTGGTCAAGAACCCGACGAAAATAACCCATCAAATCTAACTTACATGAATGGAGTAACCTGTGCCGATTTTTCACCGAATTCAGCTTACCTTTCCCTGGGCTCGGATAAAGGGAACGTTAATTTATATAGGTATCTAATACCTCAAAATTTTTAAAATTTTTTATTTTTTCAAGCCTGTATATACTTTGAAGATTTTAACGTAAAATTTTATGTGTAAAAGAGGGGTAAATTAAGGTCCAGATAAATTTACAGAAAAAAAGAATGTTTTAATTTAAACAAAAATCACAATGTGTTTTTTTATTTACCCTCTGTAAATCTTCCCATAACATTTAAGGAAGCCTATTTTGAAATATTGAAATTTTTTAATGTAGGTCTATGAAAATAGGGTTGAACTGAATCATCTAACATATGGGGCAAAATTATCAAACAAATTGATTATGCTAAAATATAGATAAAGTTATAGTATATTTTTCTAAGCGTGGGGTTACTCGAAAACGTCAAAAATTAAGATACATTTTTCAACCGTTATTGTTAATTTTTTTGTTAAATTTTAATTTTTTTTTAATTTTTATGTTTTATCACACAAAAAAATTTAGCTAAATCAAACTTGCATTTATTTAATTGCTCAAGTGTTCTGATCTAATTGTTATCTTTTTTTAAAAAAAACTACAATTTAATATAGGTAGGCTGTTTTAAAAAAAATATCATAATTAATAACCGTTAGGAAAAGTTAAATTATAAAAAATACCAAAAAAAATTATAAACCATGTCTAATTAATTTGTTTGTAGTTTTTGCTAATGCCTGATTTTTTTTTATATATTGAATAATGGCCAAATTTATAAATACAGTCTTTTGTAAAATTAAAAAAAGATTACCTACTATTTAAACATATTTTTTTTATCTATTGGTCCATGTTTATTTAATTTCTGATTATCTTTAACTCAAATCTAATTTTATTTTGACCCGACTTTGTAGTTCAATGGTCTGGGAAATGAATAAATCTTGAAATTCTTTTTTTATTTTGGATTAAATTTTACTTATACAAAAATTAGTAATTTCAGCTTAAACCCCAAAAAATAAATTAAAAAAGAGGGTACAATATTTATTAAATGATCAAAAATATATCTCTAATTGTTTGCAATTTATATAAAAATTGAATGAGTGAATATTTAAATTAATATTGTTTATATGTATATTGACAAATTTTATAATTAAACTTCATAATTCCAGTCTTAACGAAAGTGCTAACATAAGGTATTTAAAAATAGTCTTTTATAAACAAGTCAACAAATTTTTAAGAGTTATGAGCTAACTAAAGAGATCAAACCTGCCATCTTAAGGATTATAAAATCTGTTTACCGTTTTCTAACACCGGTCAACAAATATCAATGTCAGAAACGAGATATTTAAGAGAATATAAAAGAATACAACCCCATAATGGCTTAATCTCTATACCGTTTTTTTAGTTTCTTCCGACTTTGGCTCATTAGATCCGTCTATAACGAAAAATGGCCTTTTTTGACCAAATTGACAGATATAAATGTACCCTAAGAGAAAATATAAAAATCTACTTTTAAAAATTCCTTGTCACTTATGTTTTTAATCACAAATAATGGAAAATAAATTTTATTAATATATCAAGCTCTTACATCGGCATTTACATAATACAAAATATTTCGCTTCCAAACTTAAATTCGACACGATATATTTTCGGTTTTAATAAAAATATTATTTGATGCTAAAATTTAACAGTTTAAATATTGTGAATATGTAAAAATAAAATTTCAATTTATTTTTGAATTTTTTTTTGGTTTTTTGACCTTTTTTCTAAAATTTTTAATGTTTATAACCGACTAACTAAGTTTGATTAGGTTAAACGGCAGGTTTAATCTCTGTAAATTCTTAACTCTCAAAAAATTGATAATTAAACTTAGTTGGTCAACTATAATCATTGGAAATTATATGCCAACCTTAGAGCTTATGTACAAAAAAACTTTATTTTTCATTATTTCAGATGATAAAAACATTAAAAGAGATTTTTATATGAGAAAAAGTTACTTTAATTTTTTTCTTTTAGGGTATTCTCGAGGTCACAAATTCCGTCATTTTGGTCAAAGGCCATTTTTTAGATACGGATTTAAGGAGCCAAGGGCGGAAGAAACTAATAAAAACGGATTGTTTTATCATAAATATGGATGCTTTTATGTTTTAATAAACTCATTTTTTGTGACATATGTTTGTTGACCTTTAATAGCACTTAAACATTAAATTTTTTAATTTGTAACAGATATGATTATCTTCACTAAGCAATTATACCCAATTACAGCAATTTGAGGAGTTGGCTAGCTAAACTAGGCAATTATACTTAGTTGTAATTTTTTTTTCTGGTTTGTTTATGATTGAAATCTTAAGTTTAATAAAACTGTATATATTTAAGTTATCTTAACATTTTATAGTTTTTTTATTATATTAAATATTAATTTATTTTTTTTGTTTAATTAAATTTTATAAATTATGCTTTTTAAATGATCATCTACCATTACTTATTTATTTTAAAGCTCTTTAAAAGTTTGTGTTAAGAAAATTGACTAAAAAATGGTGTTTTTATATATTTAATTACAATTTTTAAAATTTTCCTATTTTTTAGTTAAATAAAAAATAATAAACGAACATATCACAAAAAAACGATTGAATTGGAAGTATGTTAAGGGCTTACTGCCTAAGTGGGCCACACCAGCTAAAAGTTGACTGTTTTATTTTCTAATAAAAAACCCTAATCCTTACCTGATTCCTGAACTATAAATATTAGTTTTCCCTTATAGCTAAGCTATCGTTATTTAACAGAAGTTTAGATATATTTAACCCATTTTTTATATAGATTTTTTATTTAATGCCTACGATTAATTAACAAGTTTGATAATAATTTAAATTTGTTAATTTATTATTAATATAGGCTCAAGTCTTACACCGAATATTGAATTGCCAAACTGCAACAACATACCCTACTTTTTTTACATGTTATATATATTATATTTACCTTTACTACTTTACATAAATAAAATTGGAAATAATCATTTATTTTTGTTTTAAGGTTTATTAAAAGCTTGATCTACCTTGAATTTCGGCTCTGAGAAATAATTATTTGTTTTGCATAGCGCATAACCATATTCCAATTTCTCTTTTATCATTAAATTTATTTGTGTTTTTTTACACTATAAGAATAAAATTTTTTGAAAATTTAATTTAGTTAAGATATTTTTGCACTATAAATTGTTTTTTTTTATAAAACTAATAAAAATCTGTAAAATTTTTAGAGTTACTTATTTAATTTATATAGTTAATCAGAAAATTAAACTTAAAATTGTGACTAATAAAAATTTTAATTAAAAAATTTGTGAAATTGATTAAAAGGAAAAATTACACTGTATAAATATTAGTCAATGTATTCATTTATTTCACTTTTTAAAGTTTAATACTTTTATTTTTTGATATTAAATTATAAATGATATTGGATGACTAGATGATAATTATTTTAGCAATTTCTCTTTTTTTTCTTTTTAATGGGGGAAAAGCATTCGATTGCCTTGGAGTATGCCCTTAACCATTTTCTGATACGTTCCTGAAGTGTCGCGCTATTAAAAAATTAAAATAAATAAGAGTCTTTATGTAATTATTTTAATGAGAGATATTTTCATAAATAAATGAATTAATGGGTATGAATAATTAAAGAAAAAAATTTTCTTTTAATTTAGAAAAAACTTTTCAATATTGACCTTTAAAAATAAATTTTATATGAATGAGATTTAGCTGATAGGGCGCCCCCCTTAAATTTGACTCTTTTTTTTATTTCTAGAAGCTTTGTTTTCGTTTTAAAACAAGAGCATATAAAAAGTTGTAATAATCAAGTATTGGAATATTTATAAAAATTAAAAAATTTTAAAAAATTAAAAAAAAGATTGATTGGGCCCATACTTAATATTAGGTAGTGATTGCTCGAATATAACCTGTAACTTTATCCTTATTAGTTGTTTGCATTGCTAACAACAAAAGCAATTTACTTCTAGTCTTTTAGTTAAATCCTCCCTAAAGAGTCTTTTATACTCCTCCTTGATATCCTCCAAATCGATTTCACTTCTTTGAATGAGTTTCCTAAATAAGCGTTTATCCTTCGTCCCAAAGCCTTTAATGTCGTTCTGGATTTGTTGGGCATAAAATTTGGGCGGATTAACGTAGCATTCGAGCAAATTTTTTACTGTCCTGACCGTTTTACCTGGAAAAATTTAGAGCAAAAATTTTTTGAATAAAAACTAATTTGTTAAAATATCAAGATGTAGTGAGATCAATCTATAAAATTACATGGCGCCGAGCAGGTTTGCTAATGAGTTTTGATAAAAATCTTAAATAATTAAAAAATTATAAAACTTTCAAAAGTAAATTATTTTAATAAATTCCCCAACACAGCGTATGCCTAAAATTTTTAAATTTGAAAGCTAAAATCTATTACCTTATAATTCATAATTTGCTAAGTTTAGTTGCTAAGTTAATTCTTAAATTTTTGCTAGAAAAAACAAAAAACCTATACCTTTAAATCATTAGCATTTTGATTTCGCCTCAATGAAATGTTACTAATATCTAATCATAATTATTCTATAAAGCGTGTTTTATAAGAATTACGAAAATTCTTGGGTCTAAAATTAATTTTTATTTTCTTAAATAAAAATTTTTTGTTTTTTTTTTTAAATTTTTTTAGGCTAAGAGTCTGGGGCAGTTAGAAAAAAGAACTGGCCCAGTTAGCCATTTGGCTTAACTTAAATTATATTTTTTGATGTTATATTTGCAATCAAGCTCCGATCCTTAATTATTATTGCCCCTGATAGATTATACTTATATCTAGAGAAACCAATGTAAATTAAATTTATGATTTTTATAAATTTTTTAAATTACAACCTTGTTACAAAATAAAATCAAATTTTATATTTTCACATAAAAACTGAATTTTTTTTGTTGAACGTTGCCCTCCATAGGTTTTACAGTGAAAATATATTTTGAATAGCGTCAAAACGTTATGCCAAAATGCATTTAAATAACAGCGTGATGTTATTTAACTCCTAAATAAGATCTGTATGCGTTATACTTGGCCGAAAATAATTTATTGCTGTAAAAGGAATATACCTTGATCAGTAATGCCACCAGAATAATCTTGATTTAATACAGTTGTGAGAATATTATTCGTTTGCCGCTTATAAGCTTCGACGACTTGCGCAATGTGTTCTTTGCTCCTGGAAGCCAAAATTTTGAAAAGTTGGTTATTCGGGGAAAAGTGTTTAAGGTCCGTCGCCATGATGGCTTTAACATCTTGTTCCACCAGGGATGGGTTTACCGGTCCAGATTCACGGTGCGTGTTTAGCAGCTGAGAATACAAGCTCATGAGTGGATTTGACACGTCGCCTTGGAGTGCTTTTTCCAACGGCTTGTTATATCTGTTTAAAATTTTGGTTTTTAAGCATAAACCTAAAAATTTCTTATAATTTAATTAGGGTGCGTTCGAAGTTCATTCAATTTTAAAAATTATATGTTTTACTCGTCTTAAAACGTATTTCACAAAAATTTCCCAATTTTAATTTTTAGCATTAAAAAATTAACTGAATTTTATATTAAAAACTCTAAATTTTTTTGAAAAATTATGAAACCTTAAACGCGAATAATAGTATATGTATAGATAACAATATTATTTTTAGATATAGTTATAAATAAGAAATATTGCACAAAGGTTCGGAAAATAAACTTTATTGATATGTGTTATACAGGCCACGCCTTTTTCTAAAAATACTTACTGAGTAAAATCTCTATAATTGGATCTTAAAAAATGTACTTCAATATTTTCGCAAATTGTAAAAAATTATGGAATATGAAAAATTGCGCCTGTGCTAATATTCACTCTTTTATACTAAATATTCCCGCTTTTAAATTAAACTTTATAAAAGTAACGAGGTTATTCACAAAGCTAAAGAGTTTATAGGCTGAACTGCTTCTTTAAAAAAGAAAATAGAAATTGTTTTACCTTTAAGCAATAGAATATGTCAAAATTCGATTATTTCTTTAAATTTTGTTGTATTTCCTTCTAATCGGCCGAACCTTGCATTAAATGTTTAAAACACAAAAAATTGGTTTTAGTCAAAAAATGGGCTTTATTCCATGGTTGACCGTGGCCTAAACTAACAAAATCTTTAAACGGCACCTTCTTTGATAGGACGCCTTAATTTCCTCAATTTCGGTGTCATCTTTCGAACACAACGTGGCCGTAATGGAGTCCAAATCTGTGCCGAAACCCTTCATCGAACTATAAATGACTTGGGCATCGTAATCACGTGGCGAAATGAGCATGTCTTCTAACATTTCCAAGGCGTGGAATGAAAATTCGTGTTTGAATTTTGTGCCTACCCAAAATTAAAAATTTCAAAACATCGCTAAATATTCGATTTAAAAATGCTATTGAATTTTACCGGTCAAATAATTATGTACTATTAATTACGAAAGGTTGTCTTTAGATCGTTTGGAGCATTAATTAAAGTGACTTTTAAATAAGCAAATTTTCTGACTAAAACTGTTACTATTAAATTATATAATTTCATTAAAAAAAAAGTTAAAAAAGTTCTATGTCAAAAAGAGCGCCTTATAAAATATAGTGCAAATCACAGTTTAATTCTTTAATATCTTCTACCTTTTAGATTAGGCATTTCTTTTATACTTGTTAATTTACAAAAAGAACAAAGTATTTTTTTGTCATTAAATATTTTAGTTCCAAATGCATCATTGTAAGATAATAAATTTCTCATACTTTTACTTTAATTAAACTTCAACATTGGCCTAAAAGAGATAAAAGCTTTGGCCCGAAGTCCTTAATTCCCTTTTTTTAATTGCCCCTGGGAAAAGTGCATTTTTATTTCTGAACATTTTTTTTCTCTTGCCAAAAAAAAGAAAAAACTAGCTTTTAGTAATTTTAAACAAAATGCCCTGAAAAAAAAAGAAAAAAAAAACCCTTTGAGATTTTTTCTATCAGAGGGTAGCTTATTATTATTAAAAAGCTCAAAGGCCATATAGATAAAAAGCCTCTTATTACTAAAAAGTAGAGCTAATATAAAAGCCCATTATGAATCCCTTTAAGAAATGGCTCATTTTTTTCCTATCCCTATTGTGGTTGTATTTAAACGCGCTCCAAATCTGCTGTGTCCGACCGTTATACAAAAAAAGTTACCCAAATCATTATGGTAGAGGTTTTTATAGGCGTTAGCGATTGCGACTCTATCTCTTATCGAACGGGTTGTCATGATAGTCGCTACTGTTTGTTCACTCGTACCTATTCGGTCATAATAACACAAAAAAATTATTTACAACGCCAACAATTTTTTGAGAGTTATCGGCTATACAGAGTTAACCTGCCATTTTAGGGGTTTTCGGATCCGTTTACCGTTTTTTCTAAACACACTTATTAAATCAGCTATAAAATGGAAATTTTAAAAAAATGTCGAAACAACCACCTAACCTTCAAATTAAAACTTTAAATAATATTTTTATCAAAAACAAAAACATTGCGTCGTATTTAAGTTTAGCCACTATTGTATTATCTAAATGCTGATGCATTCGTTATACTAAAATTTTTCTTATTTGAGATGATAATCACAATTAACTGGAATATAACACAAAGATTCTTAATTTTAGTTTATTCACAAGGTCACAAAATTTGTCAATTTTGTCAAAAAAGGCCATTTTTTGATATGAACTGATCTAAGAATCTGAAGGCGGAAAAAAAACTAAAAAAAACGAAAAATGTGTGTGAGATACCGTCATGAAAGGCATGTTTTTTTGTTTTAAACTTATTTTTTGTGAAAGTGGTATTTGTTGACCTGTGTAATTTACCCATAATATACCATTTCAATTTTTTAATGTCTATATTTTTTTATTAACATTCTTATTTTGTCAACGAAAGCCCCCGGCAACATTTAGAAGTCTTTAATATATTATATTATGATAAACAGCTTTGAGCCTGGTTAGAAGTTAGATAGATTATCGCAAACGAATATCAAAGTCTCATCTTTCTGGAGTAAAATTAAGAACCAGCGTATGTCTAATCTTTATTAACCCTATGTAACCATCCAAAAGAGAGTTAAAGGTACATTCCTAACAAAAAGGTGAGAAATTACCATACGTTTTTTGTTATCTATTTTAATTAATTTCTGATTATATTTGCATTGGGTGTTCCACACGCAAATTTAAAATAACCCTGTTTCATAGGAATTGTTAAATTGTTTATAATAAGGACTCACAGATAGTCCGTCTAAAAATATTGACTAAGCGAATGGCCCTATTCTAAGGTTTAGTTTATTTTTACATTACCTTTTGTGATCGGCTTCTCAATCATAAACATTTGAACCAATATGCTTGGCCAAATACAATTTTTTTTTTGCGATTTAGAGTCATTTAAGTAGGAAAAGATAAAAAAATTATTTGTTAATAGTTATTCAAACTAAACTAGGTCATCATGTTGAAATGATCGTTACTAAAAAACGATTACAACATGTGTAAAAATGTAAAAAAAACAGTATTATGTAAAAAACAAAAAAAATATAAAATTTTTAAATTTTTTGAAAAATATTAATAAACTTTGAACGTGTCCTAATTTTTGTAATATTTAACATCTAATGTCAAACGCCTCCCCTTTTATTTTCCTAAAGTTTAATTCTAAATTTATTTTAATTTTATACTCACTTATTTAATAAAACAAACGAGACCTAAAAAAACAAACAATTGGTTTGAGGTTTCCTCCATACCTTTCCCCACTTAGGAGTGCCTTACCCGTTAAGGCTTTGACTCTTTAACCCGAGTAAAGCAATTAATATTGCCGACGAGTTAAATAGTAACATATGCACGCACCCCGGCGACCTAGGCTTTTAGCCTAGGCTCTAATTCATAGACAAATCGTTTAAGATATACTGCCTAAGCGGGCCACTGAGAAGCTTTAAAGTGGTTGCACATGTATATGCTATTTTTCCGAAGAAAAATGCTACTGTGCACGGATTCGAACTCGCAACCTTCAGCATCTAAGGCAGAAGGTTTGCCAATAAGCTATCTGAGCCGATAACTAGACCTAAAACATTTTGAAATAAACGGGCCGAATCGCATACAAGAAATTTGCTACTATCTGAGTCTAGGAAAAAATTTATCTACGCTAGGAGTTTAGCTGAAATTCCAATCCAACATATTTAAAGCTTAATAATAAACAAAGCATACAGGACCGTGTAATAAAATGTGCTAGTAAAATCTTCGCAAAAAAATAATATCAAGTGTGGATTTAGCTTAATTAATAGATGTTTACGAGAAGTAAAAATTAAACCTAATCCTTTCATTGCACCCTTTAGAGCCATAGCATCAGCCTGGGCATTTAAGCTAGGCAAGTCTCGGATAGTCCCACCAAGTCTTCGGACTGCGTGGGGTGCCGCTTCTTGCCCCAAACCGTAATTGAAGGTACATATATGAATTACGCCAAAAAATAAAAGAATATCAAAAATTTCGAATATTTTTGCCATTAAGCTAGATAAAATAAAATTTTTTATAAAATTAAGAAATAATTTAAAATTAGTATGTTAGAGAGAGAAAGGCAAAGGGGATTTTTGGCTATCTCGTTTTTACATTAAAATTGACGTGAGCAAATGCGAAAAAAATTTGTGTACATTTCAACATGCAAAAAAAATGAAATGTTAGCTAATTCAAGCCTCAAAATTTCAACTTTCGTATTATATATCTATCTTAACGCGTAATAATTCCGCTAAACCATAGTTTTAAGCCAGCACATTTGTATGAATTGCAAATATTTATAAAGAACCAGCCAAATGTGTTTTAAAGTGAAAAAAAAATTTTATTTAAAAAACTATGAATTTTCCGTCGTCGTCTCATATTCACGGACGAACATGAATCAAATTTAACATAGTTGACCTATAAATATATATTTTATAAATTAACGTTCAAAAGATCAAATTACAACATGTTGTAAGCAAGGATTGGAACTTATTGAAAAAAGCTGGTACTAAGTTCCGAGTTCTTAGGATAATTTTTGAAAGAGCTGGAACTAAGTTCTTGGAAGTACCGACGAGTTCCCAAATATCGGAACTCGAGTTCCATTTTTTTATTTTTATAATTAAACAATTACTAGTAGGGTTGCCAAACGTCCTCCTTTCGGGAGGACGGCAACCTTTTTAGCTGTCCGTCCTCCCGTCCTCCTTTGAGCTGAAAATGTCCTCCTTTTTGAATAAAAATAAAAAAAAAAAATTTTTTTTTATTTAAAATACTAAAAATCATTTCCCATACCTTATTTACCCATAAACAACTCAAAAGAAAATCAAATTTCACTTTTAAATCCCTTAAAAAAAATTAACACCAAAATTATAATAATAGACGGCGTTTTTTATACATAACTTATCAAAGATTGTTAAAATCATTAAATTTTCGCATTTATCTTCAGAAAAATATTTAGCTGCTATTATTATATTTTGTAGATAAAATTGGCAATATAATCAATTAAATATTTATAATAAAATATGATTTAATAAATTCAATTCTACAACCTATATCCATCTATGGGATATTATGATTCAGCTCCATAGTAATTTTAAAAATAGAATAAATGATCAATTTTTTGGATACAGCGTCAATAAAAAACTGGCAGATCTTGACGTTATAACTCAAACAAAACTCAATAGAGATTTCACAGCTTTCTATAATAAGGCGTTGATGTATTTAGAAAAAAGATTTGATTTTCATGAGGATAATTGGATAGCCCTCATCTCCAAAATAAATTTAAAGAATAAATTTCCCTCGTTTGATGAAATTATGATGATAGTAAATAAACTATCTTTGATATCTATATTAGAGCTAAATATTGATGCTCTCTACACAGAAATCATTCTCATTAAAGATGATTTCCTCAAATCAGCCGATGATGCAAATTTTTTTGAGGAAACCCTATGCAAAACTTGGGGAAATTTATTAAGCAAACAAAGTCTTCCTATGAAAAAATAATACGTTTTTTATTCAGTCTACCGGCAACAACTGCGTTTATAGAGCGCGTGTTCTGAGTAATGAATACAAAGTGGCGCGCTGAGAGAAATCGAGCAAAAAGAGAACTTATAAAAAACGAAATAATCATATATATTAATACAGATTTACAATGCGGAGATTTTTATAATTATGCTTTTAATGATTCAAAGTTAAAAGATGCGAAAACTTCTTATAATAATTTTAATTGATCATGTTAATTCATAAATAATAAATAAAATGATGTAATATTGATCTTAAAGTCATTTTTAAGCTTGCGCGTTGTTTTTTTAATTTGTCCTCCTTTGTCCTCCTTTTTGACACAGCCGTCCTCCTTTTTAACCCAAACCTGTTGGTAACCCTAATTACTAGACAGATAAAAAAGATATATTACACATTGCACATATAATTTATTGACATTGAACATATAATTTATTAAACTATATAAAATGGAAACATTTATTTATCAAGCTTAAAATTCATTCCAACAAAAAGAATATCATTCAAAATATCATCTTTAAGTCGATTCCTTTGGGAATCTAAAATAAAGCTTAAATAGGAAAATAATCTTTCAACACTCACCTCGGTCAAGGGGACCGATACAACAATTAAAGCTAAGTTTCCTAGCAGCGGAAACTCAGCCTTGTTAGCTACCCACCAGCTTCTAATATTTTCATCCGCCTTAAAACTCGGTAAATTTTCGTATTTTAAAATTTCTATATCTAATTGCTCATATATTAGAGGGGCAGTTGAGTCATCGTGTTAATAAAATGTTTCTTCGTCTCTTAAGACATCCTCTAATAATGAAAATTGATCTGACATATTTCCAGAAGATTCTAAAATAATTTCTTCCTCGTGATTTACTGAATCATTTCTTTGAAGAGATAATGCTTTTGATTGAACTATTTTCAGAAACTTTTTGGCTTTTTCGCATTTATTATTATTTAATTTAAAGTAGAATCTTTTATCTAAAAACAGTCCACAATTGACTATGTCATTATCTAAAAGCTGGGATTCTCTTTGTTCAATAAAATGCAAAGGGGATAAAGAAAAGTCGGTTGAATGGGTCTTTAACACGGCTTTGCAGAAATAGTATTTTGTAAAAAAAAAGTGCAGATGTCTAAAGTTTGTGCCTGAAGGTGTTTCGTTAAAATTGCGGCTGGGCCTAGTGTTTCGACTAATCTTTGAAACATATGCCAAATATCATTGGAAACTTCCAACTCATTTAAAATATTTTTGTGATTATCAAGAAACGGTCGTAGTTTGAGCAATCTTTCAATGCAGGTGTAAGTCCAATTCCATCTCACCTGATGCATAAGTATTGATTGAGGAAGATTTTGAGATTTTAACATTGCTGACAAAATAGGCCTTTTAAGCTTAGTAGCCAATTGCCTTGCTACCTTAATTGCCAAAATTATTTCAGGTGTGCTGATCATAAAATTTATAAATTCCGCTGAATTTCATGGTATGCCAGAATTTATTCAAAAACTTGAAAACTTAAAAATGCAGGAAAATTTATGAATGTATGAACAAAATGTTATGTTAACAAATATAATTTTAGAAGGCTTGTGTGCAATCAAATAATAATTTAAACAATAAATGAGGTTTTTTTATTCAAATTTTATATATTTTTTGAAAAATATTAATTTTAATGCGTTTTTATTCAATTAAAAAAGTTTGAATTTTAGGTATTTGAAATAGATCGCGAAGGAACTCGAGCGGAACTCGAGTTCCACGAGTTCCAGTACCCTGGTACTTAGTTCCGAGTTCCGAGTTCCATTTCAAAAAAAAGACGAGTTCTTCGAGTTCCGAGTTCCGAGTTCTGGAACTAGTTCCAATCCTTGGTTGTAAGGCTTGTTAATTAAAGTTTCAATTAATTTTATTTCTAGTTACTAGTTTAAGTAATTTTAAGCTTTAGGAAAACTAAAAAAAAATAATTTTCAAATAGATTTCCATTTGTAATTCCAGATATTTGTGAATGTTCATGGGCTCATTCAAAATAAAAACTATCGGCAGCGGGTCGAACGGGTTTCTGGGCTGCGCTAAGCTTATTTGCACCAGTTTGTAGGGATATAATTTTTTTGTGCTGCGAGAGCTCAAGATTTTTATTTTTTTTTTAATTTTTTCAAAAATTAATATTATTTGATGTTGAAAAATTTGTTAAGCAAAGGAGTGATTTTAAATAATTATTAACTTTGTTTATTTGGTATAAGATATTTAATAAAGTTTCTATGTGTGCAATTCCACCGGATATAAGATATTCTAAAAAAAACAATGGTTATTAATTTTCAAACACCCAAATTTTTAATCCTTTGAAAAAAAATTAAATGGACTATAAACGTGCCCTTATATATGATACCTTCATTAAGGTAAACCGAATCGTGATATTCCGGCCCGGCCCTCCCAACATGTTTTTTATTTTTTATTAGGCCCAACCCAAAAATTAGCTTCTCATTATAGTCCCGAGAATAGAACTATGTCAAAGATTACCAATCTTCGTGTTATAATCAAGGATTGGAACTTATTGAAAAAAGCTGGTACTAAGTTCCGAGTTCTTAGGATAATTTTTGAAAGAGCTGGAACTAAGTTCTTGGAAGTACCGACGAGTTCCCAAATATCGGAACTCGAGTTCCATTTTTTTATTTTTATAATTAAACAATTACTAGACAGATAAAAAAGATATATTACACATTGCACATATAATTTATTGACATTGCACATATAATTTATTAAACTATATAAAATGGAAACATTTATTTATCAAGCTTAAAATTCATTCCAACAAAAAGAATATCATTCAAAATATTATCCTTAAGTCGATTCCTTTGGGAATCTAAAATAAAGCTTAAATAGGAAAATAATCTTTTAACACTCACCTCGGTCAAGGGGACCGATACAACAATTAAAGCTAAGTTTCCTAGTAGCGGAAACTCAGCCTTGTTAGCTACCCACCAGCTTCTAATATTTTCATCCGCCTTAAACCTCGGTAAATTTTCGTATTTTAAAATTTCTATATCTAATTGCTCATATATTAGAGGAGCAGTTGAGTCATCGTGTTTATAAAATGTTTCTTCGTCTCGTAAGACATCCTCTAATAATGAAAATTGATCTGACATATTTCCAGAAGATTCTAAAACAATTTCTTCCTCGTGATTTACTGAATCATTTCTTTGAAGAGATAATGCTTTTGATTGAACTATTTTCAGAAACTTTTTGGCTTTTTCGCATTTATTATTATTTAATTTAAAGTAGAATCTTTTATCTAAAAACAGCCCACAATTGACTATGTCATTATCTAAAAGCTGGGATTCTCTTTGTTCAATAAAATGCAAAAGGGATAAAGAAAAGTCGGTTGAATGGTTCTTTAACACGGCTTTGCAGAAATAATATTTTGTAAAAAAAATTGCAGATGTCTAAAGTTTGTGCCTGAAGGTGTTTCGTTAAAATTGCGGCTTGGCCTAGTGTTTCGACTAATCTTTGAAACATATGCCAAATATCATTGGAAACTTCCAACTCATTTAAAATATTTTTGTGATTATCAAGAAACGGTCGTAGTTTGAGCAATCTTTCAATGCAGGTGTAAGTCCAATTCCATCTCACCTGATGCATAAGTATTGATTGAGGAAGATTTTGAGATTTTAACATTGCTGATAAAATAGGTCTTTTAAGCTTAGTAGCCAATTGTCTTGCTACCTTAATTGCCAAAATTATTTCAGGTGTGCTGACTAGAAATGAATTAACTGCTAATTGAACTACGTGTGCAGCACAGTTGAGATCAATGATGATTGATGAGTTGAAATCATATATTTCACAAACCTCGTAAGAATCCTCTATAAAATTTAAATCATCTTCATCTTGTAACATTCCTTTTAATGGGTCAAAGATGTCATCTTCACTTGTTTCAAGCTCCATAAAATTCTTTATTCCAGCTTTCATATTACGGGCTGTGTCTGAAGTTATCGATAATATTTGGGTTTTCATTATATTGTAATTTAAAACAGTTTCTTTAAGCCATTTTGAAATATTAACTGCATTATGCTGGTCATAGACCTCTTTGCATTCCAGCACTCGGACTTGAATTTTATCCATATGGATGTATTGGCAATTTATAGCTAAAAGTAAATTTATTTAAAAAAATTGAATAAAAAGTTTTACACTAAGTAGCCAATATCACAATTAAATTTAACTTTTTAAAAGCTTTTTAAACATATTTTCTCTTTTCCTCATTATCTGATTAAACTTTATCTACTTTTTAAATGGCATTGGTTAATTAATCTTGTTTTGTACTTAAATGAGAAAAATGTAAACAATGTTAATAAAAATGATTTTATTTAATTTTTAAAAGTTAATATCTAGGTTATTTTAGAAAATAAAAAACTGACTTGCCTTATAAAAATTAATAAAACAAAATTATAAATATTTTAGAATTTTTAAATTAATACATTCTTAAAAAACTGGTTTTGGCTAATTTGTCTAAATTTTTAGTTTGTATAACTAAATAATTTTAAAATTTAAAAATAATTAAATATTTATATTAAAATGTACAAAAGTTAAATGTGAAAATTAATTTACCATAGAAGGATCTGTTTGCAACACTTGCAAAATCAAATTTTATGCTTAGTATTTTATGTTTGATATCATCAATTAAAGTTGTTCGCATATATTTGGCCTTTTCTTCAACTTCATTTCTAACATTACTTGGATTAATCTGTTTAAAATTAGTTCCTGATGGGCTTGCTTTGTTTATGATTCTAATCATGGCATCATCTGAAAATAGTTCAAATGGTCTGCCATGAACAGTAACCAACTCCACGCAATCTTCCATACATGGATGCACGGAGTTATTAAAGATTTGTCTGCTTAAATTTGGTTTAAGTTGTAATTTTGGATTTTTCTTTTCTTTCTGTAACAGTTAAAAACTTTTCATATTCTGCTTTATGTACACACTTTACGTGTTTTTTAAGGTTGGAAGTAAATTTCTTAAAATATTAAATAGAATTAATTACCGTTATATAGGTTGTTTTATTTGACGACTTGCACAAAGAACATTGATATTGGTCATTAACAAGTTGAGGTTCATAAAATTTATAAATTCCGCTGAATTTCATGGTATGCCAGAATTTATTCAAAAACTTGAAAACTTAAAAATGCAGGAAAATTTATGAATGTATGAACAAAATGTTACGTTAACAAATATAATTTTAGAAGGCTTGTGTGCAATCAAATAATAATTTAAACAATAAATGAGGTTTTTTTATTCAAATTTTATATATTTTTTGAAAAATATTAATTTTAATGCGTTTTTATTCAATTAAAAAAGTTTGAATTTTAGGTATTTGAAATAAATCGCGAAGGAACTCGAGCGGAACTCGAGTTCCACGAGTTCCAGTACCCTGGTACTTAGTTCCGAGTTCCGAGTTCCATTTCAAAAAAAAGACGAGTTCTTTAAGTTCCGAGTTCCGAGTTCTGGAACTAGTTCCAATCCTTGGTTATAATACATTTGTCGTTTTTTATAAATGAAAAAAAGTAAGGCTTGATCAGCAATTCTTTTTTTCATCTGATCCCTCAGCCCTACCAGTTCAAAATTTTGAAACTATTTTGGGTAAGCCGGTATTAGGCTAAGTGAACTTTTGGTCCCCATTTCGATCATTACCATTAAACAGGTCAACAAATTTTGAGAGTTTGTGAGCTAATTATTAAATCTTAAATTTTGATGATTTCAAATCCGTTTTCGTAATCAAACTTAGTAAGACAACTATAAACAATAAAAATTTAGAAAAACAGTCAGAAAAAACAAAAAAAAATGAGAAAAAAATACATTTAAATTTTTTTTGCATATTCACAGCAACTTAACTTTCAAATTAAAGCTTCAAATATCTAAAATCCGATATTATGTTGCGTCGTATATAAGTTTTGATGTGAAAAATCCTGTATTATCTAAATGCTGTTGTATGAAAGAACTAATAATACTTTATTCTCATTGTTTGAGATGAAAAAAATAAGTTATAAGAAATTATATATGGAAAAAAATTCTAAATTTTTTGCTTCTTCTTAGGGAAGTCATATACTATTAATTTGGTCGAAAATGGTCTTTTTTGATTAAAACATAATAGATGAAGTCGTAAAAAACTTCGGCAAACGATAATTTTATTAGAAATGGGGCCATCATGGGGATCATTTCATTTTATACAACTTTTTTTCAGATAATGAAATTTGCCGAGCTGTGTTATGCAAATAAGTTTTTTTGTAAAAACACCCTTTATATCTCAAATGTAATGAATTCGGAAGTAATCCTTATTTTTATACCAACCTAGATATGTTTTTTAAATGCCTTTTTTATGAAAAATTATCCTGAAAGGTCACAGCCACTAGTTAAAGATTGCAGCATTTCGTGCGATATCAAAACATTGGGGCAGCGGAGCTATATTTAATAATAAAACCGTCAATAATCATCATTTTTCGGGAATTTAAAAAAAGACAAATTTTTTCACTAAGTGCATCCGTAAAATATTCAATAAAATAAATTTTAACTTTAAAATAATTCGGGCCATATATACATATTCGGGTGGAGTCCTAAATTAAATAGCTAAGGTCCAGGCCGGGACTAAATTGTAAAATAGCCGAAAACAGTTTGGAACTTTATTAAATGCCCATTTCATGGGCAATTCTTCTAGAAAAATTTTTAAAGCGTGTTTAACTTTAAGAAACTTTAATATATAACCTACATACTTCAAAGTTGGTTCAAGCAGTATATTGTATAAATTTAAAAGCAATTTCAGAATGCTTATTTACTTGATAAAACTATAATCTTATAGTTTTTTAACACTAATTTAGTCAGAACTTGTAAAATATGTTAAGCCTACAAAAAATATAGAGTTGTTTTTTATTGGCATAAAAAAACGTTGAATTCAGTGTGGGAAAAAATAGTTTTATAATTTGTTTTTTTTTTCAATATTTAAAGAACAGTTTTATGATGTTGAAGTTGAAATTTACAAAAATTCATTTCGACCAGTTTTTAACTGGCGGAAGAAACTAAGAAAAACAGAATTATATTAAAAGTTTTTTTCATAATATGCTTTGATATAGAGTAAAGCCAGTTGTTAATTTTTTTTAAAGTCTGTAAAGTAAAATAATAACAAATTAGCTTTTTAACAGTACAGCGGCAATAAACAAACACAATAGTTTAATTCATTTAAATGAAATCTAAAACTGTAAAAGCGCCATCTATACGTTAAACCTAAATTAATTTATCAGTATTGCAAATCAAATTATTTTTATAGTAAATTAGCATATACTCATCTCAAAATATTGGGTGTTAGTAACACAGGTAAAAGTTATGAGCCAACTAGAGAGGTTAAATCTGCCATTAGGGATAAAATCCGTTTACCGTTTCAAATCAAGATTTGTAAGTAAGCTATAAACATTAAAAATTTTTAAAAAAGTTGAGAATCAACAAAAATTTATTTTAAAGTGCACTAACATTTAGACTAAACAATTTTTTGAAATGGCTGAAAATGAATGCGCTTTTTCAGTTTAGAGCGTTCAAATCAGCTTAAAAATCGAATTTAAAGAATATTAAGTTGTTTGGCGTTTAATTTAACTATTAATATATTTAGACAAGATCATGTATAAAACTATAATTTTAGCTTGAATAAAATGCATGGTGATAAATTTTGAGCTATAACATTTTATATGAATTATTATTAAAGCAGTATCAATTTTTTTTGCTTCGATATCCAAGATCATTTTGGGGGAGACACTAACGTGTTGTTTAAATAAAAGGTGTAAAAGTTTAACTTGTTTTTCTTGACGGAAATTTATAAGAAAATAAAAGATATTAAAAACCATACATATATAGTGTAATTCTGGCTTTAAAAACTGGTTATAATTTACCTGTTAACTTTCCAAAATCTAGGTCAAACGTCCTTGAGTTGTTATTTTTTATATGCGAATTAAGCAGCTGGTTAGTAACGGGTCACCGCTAATCGATTAAAAGCGTCTTTTTTTTCTAAGAGCCTTAAACCTTATAAGAATAACCTAAAATACAACGGTTTTGAGGTTTCTACATACATTTCCCCAGATTAGAGAGGCATGCTTGATTAGGGCTTTGGCTCTTTTAACTTGAGCATATTAAACTTGCCGACGGGTTAAATAGTAAGATATGCTAGCACGCCCGGCGACCTAGGTTTTTAACCTAGGCTCCTACTTTGGGCATATCGTTAAGAACCTACTATTAGATATGTCACTCAACCACTCTAAATTGGTTGTACGTGTATTTTCCGAATAAAAAAAGCTGCCTGCGCACGGATTCGAACTCGCAACCTCCTGCATGTAGGACAGTATTGTTGCCAATGAGCTATTTAAATTATCTTATAACCTAGGTTACAAAGGAGTGTTAAATTCCATTTTGCTTTGCGGGCCAATATTTTGGATTAAAATGGGTAACATGGGGTAGGCTTTCCCCTAAGCGGGTAAATAACCTTTTGGATAAATCTTTGAAACCACACAAGTTTTTCCACTTATATAACATATTAAGTAAGTCAATATTTGTTAATCTTCCCAAGCATATATACATATGCCCTAAATTATTTCAATTATGTGATCAATATATTAACTTAAAATTTATTAATGTTTATTTTCATTAAAAAAATATAAGTTATATCTACTTATAATTAATGAATTTATTTCCCGAGGTTAAGGTTTCCACCGGTCAACAATGATTGGAGTTATTTGATATCGAGGCACACAAAATTGAAAATTTCGGTTAGGTTTTTCCAGGTGAAAATTAAGATCTGAAACACGCCTAACCAGACTATCAATCGAAATTTCATACAATGTTCTAGGCTTCAAAATTAATTTGGTGTCATCCGAAAACGAATCCCATTTTTTTATTAACTTTGGGTATTCAATTTTAATTTCAGCGGAAATGTCATTCCTATCATTTGTGTTCTTCTTGTTGTTAATATTAATATTATTATTTATATTTTTAGAATATTTTTGAGCTCTTTCTTCCAATTCATAATATTTTGGGAGGTATTCTTCAAACGTTTTAGCTCCGTATATTGACCATGGGGCATGATAAAAAGGGAGAGATTTTTTAGTATAATGTTTATGCATGTAAGGAATGTCCTGTGTGCAAAACGATTTTTTGAGTCTTGTCAAGCCTTTCAGGTTAGGCTGATATTCAAAATCATAAATGAATTTTGTAATTATTGCGAGAATTAAAGTTTTACCTATATTTTTTAAATCAATATATAAAAATTTTGAATAATAAGAGTGAAAATTGAACAAAAACATAAAAACTTTTCAAAATATTGAAACCTCAACTAATAAATGTCTAGGAGGCAATTATTAGTAAAATCGACAATATTATAAATTTGATTTTTACAATTATTCACCATTTAAAATGTATATTATGATAAATTAATAAGGTTTTTAAATTAAAAATATATAATTTATATATTAATTAATTTATTTTATATTTGCTATGGCTGATAAAAATTTTGTTAAAATGCAAAAAAAATATTTATTTATTTCAATGGCTTCTATTTCAAAACTTTTTTCAGTAAATGTAGCCCCGTATACATTTTATCAAACCTTATTTAAAAAAATGTAAAATCTTACACAATAATTAAAGATATACCAGATGCATTGGCTACTCTTTGATGTGCAGCAAGGTCTCTAAGGTTAAACATATTTAAATGGTCTAAATGAGTGTTCAATTGAGAAGTAGCATAAGTATTAGTATGAACAACTTCAGACACTTGCGTAATAATTACAGAGAATCTTGCATGAAAATATTCAGGACCCCCATCTTCATACAAAACTAAAAATAACTATTAAAAAATTTTTTGTTATAATTTAAAAAAAAATATATTTTTATTTTACTAAAATCTGAGCCAAATTTAAATCCAGATTTTATTACCCATATTTTATCAAGGTTTTTAGAGTATGGAAAAATAATATCTCCATTATGTCTGTTTTTAAAGAAACAGAAGGTTAAATATTTATAGTAGATATTCTGATCCCATTTTTGAAATTGTTTCAAGGAATATTGAAAATCCAACCAAGTAGGAATAACATTTGTATTAAGTTCACCATAAAATTGATAATTAGCAAAGTATAGTAATTTTATAATGCCGTCGGATAATAAAAAAAGTGTTTCAACTTTGCTCAATATAAGTATTTCTTTTACGTATAAATTTTTAATTAAACTCTAATTTAATAAATTAATTGTATGAAACCTTTAAGTATTCAGTATTTTGAGAACAGACTCCATAATTTTCTTTCTAGTATTAAAAAAAAAATATTTACTCCTTTGTTAAGAGCTAAAATAGCCAAAGGATCCCACAATAAAATTAAATTTCCCACCAAGTAGGCATCGTACATTTACCAACCATAAATAACATACATTCAATTTCAAACGTTTGGCTGCGGCTAGGGCTGCTAATACTTTTTTCAAAATTGTAAAAAAAAATATTTTTAGCATATACAAAAATTTTAGCGGCTAATATCAAAAAATGAGGAGGGTTTTTTGGGATATGCCTAAGGGCACGTGCGAAGGGAGTTATTTGTGAAAATTTTATAATTTTGAGAAATTTTATTTTGAAATAAAACGCAAATATTTTAAAGTTGCCAAATGTTTATGCAGATAATTTTTTTTTTAAATAAAAAATTTTTTAAAAATTTAAAAAAAATTAAATTTAAAAATTTTTAGAATTTTAAAAATTTTTCAAAAATAAAAACTCACTTCGCACGTGCCCTAACAAAATATTTTCAAAAAAAATTTTTTTAAGAAAAATTTGAAATTTTTAATTTTAATTTTTTTTTTCACACTAGCCGCCTCATCGTTATTCAAATGCGAGCAAAATTTTTTTGCCAAAACTTTTTTTTCCACTAGCCGCAGCCTAGTGAAAAAAAAAAGAAAAAAAAATTAACATAATTGATTTAACAGTAACTAATGTGTTATAAAATTAAAAATAAATTTTTATTAAAAACTTTGTTAAGCATAAAAGGATTAGAAAACAATAATTCTTATTTTTTGATATTGGTCAATAAAATGTTTTTTGTTTTAAAAATAATTTTTTTAAGAATTCTTAAATTAGTATTAATTGCAGCCTTTATTTTTATATTACGTGTATAATAGTACGTGCACAAACTTTATTTTGAAATTTTTAAATCTAAAATTTGTATTATACTGCAAATTTATAAAAGGCTACTTAATTTAGTTATGCACCTAAATACTTTTTTTATTAAATTTTTTTAAAAAATTTAAAAAAAAGTAAAAAATTCAGAATTATTAAAGATTATACCATAATAAATGCACTACCTTTGTCCAATATTTTTAAAAATAGCTTTATTAGATCTAAGTAATCCCTGTCCTGTCTTTTAACCCAAATTATACATCTATATATCACGCTTAGGTTGGAATGAAGAGCGCAATTTGAGACAACATTATATTTTTAAATTTTTCGTGACATAAAATGCATTTTTGAGTTATTATAACTTTTATGATGTCGACTAGCAGTAGGTTTTTATTATTTAGCTCTTTAGATCTTAAAATAAAAACCATCATCTATGTATTGAATAAACTTAAAAAATTTATTTTATAATTTGCGTCGTCTGCTCTTTCATTGAATTACCATTATATGGATTTTATAATCATTACAACTCTCGTTCTTAAAAATCAAGACACCTACATTAGCTTATAAGAAATATCTTTTAGACACTTTTTTTATCAAAATTTAGTGAAATTTAATCTAACATTGCCGGGCACGTGCAAAGTGAGGTTATATTTTCGTGAAATTTTAAAAATTCTGGAAATTTTTAAAATTTATTTTTTTACAAATTTTTTCAGAAAAAACATTTTATGTGCATATATTAAATTTGAAAACATTATGAAATTTTGCGTTTTATTACAAAATAATATTTTTTAAAATTTTGAAAATTTCACGAAAATAAAAACTCATTTTGCACGTGCCCTTAGGTGCATTTTATTATTCTGACCTTTTATTTAAATCACCAACATTCTTTTCATTATAATGTGGCCCTAAAATTTTCCTAAATGTTTATTTGGACTTTCTTTTGCATTGAATTGTATTGCGCATTTATTTCATTTTTTTTAATTTGTTATATATTTTTCTATTATGGGCAGGCTTATCTTTATATTTATTTGGCTTATATACACCCTTTTACATTGCCTTATAGCCTTTAATTAATCTATTTTACTTAGGGAGTTTAAATTAAGACACATTTACTAATATACCACGATATATCAATAATGACCATGGTTAGTTACTTACCTTTTGTAAAAAACTAAAAACAAGATAAGGCTCGGTCTATTATACAAAAAAATATTTAAGACGTGTCAAAATAAAAATATGTACATGCATTTTAACGTTAAATTTTTTAATTTTTTAATATGGTTATACGCAAAAGTTCTTAGCAGATCCACAAGTCAGCAGCATTTCACATAATTTATATATTTTATTAATCAAAAACAATGTGTTTTTAAAAACTCACATAAAATCGAAATTTCCAAGATAGAGGATTTTTATTGTGCACTCTATCCGTCAATATATTTCGATTCATTATCATTTGCCACACAAATGGTTTACACAGGCAATTAGAAATGAGCTATAATGCCTATTAAAAAAATGATTATAAAATGTAAAATACCTACATAGTTCTTGGATATGTCAAGAGCACTCGATGGGCATTACACCTGAGCGAATTTAGGATAACCATTATGTCAGGTATTATTTTAGTAAATTTTAACCGGGGCCGTAATATTTCAGCCTGAATGATTCCCATGGCATATATTTTTTGAAGGCCATCCCGGCCGAATTTTTAAAATCGGCCCCGGTATGTATTGCAAGCTCAAAATTTATATTGAAATATCAATAAAGACATCATGTAGAATAAATCCGTGTATATGTGTGGGGGGGGGGGGGGGGGGACCTTTTTGATTTTTTGAATAGAATAAAAAAAATTCTGATTTGAGGCTGGAAAATAATGAAATTTCCACACTTGAATTGGCCAAAATCACAATTATGTAAGTTAGGCTTTATCGATTTATAATCGTATAAAATTTTTATTCTATTTTCTTGTTAAAAATCTATAATATGACCGATCTTATAAATATATATTTGATAATGTTCAAAATAGATTTTGTATAAATATGAAAAATATCTTTGACATTTAATTATTAAATAAAATTGCGTAAAAATATCTTATTCTTATTCATTAATTCCAAATTTTAACAAATATGCCAAATCATATCTGACTGTGGCCCAGGTCAAAAAATGTCAACTTTTTATTTCTTGAGGTTACGATGCTCAATATTATAAACATGCTTTTTGTTTTTTTTTTGCCCAACTAAATTCAAATACTAAATTTATAAAGAGTGGTGATTTAATATTTTCAGACACCGTTTGCTCATTTTTTTCATCTCAAATAATCAAAAAGGCTTTCCATTCTAAATATCATGCAAACTCACAAATAGTTAGAATATTTATTTTTAAAATGAATAGCATACCATTTGGAGCTCAAAAATTGGGCTTAATTTTAAATATTTTAATGTTTCATTGCATAATTTATCTCTCAAGTTCACCCCTAACAAAAAATTTTTCCACAAATTATGCAAAATCCTTTGCTAAAATACTTCAGTTATTGTTATTTTGAAAAACCTCTTTTTATTCTTGTAATTTTTGATTTTTTAAAATTCATTAAAACCAGTTAATTTTATTTATCTTCGATTATTCTATATGTATTTAAATAAATTGTTTATTTTAGTAGATATTTTAAAATCCTTGTAGTATAAAAATTAACTGTGTGCCCCATCTTACGATTAATTCTTTCTATTATGGATTTTGAGAATTGATTCAGCAAACTAAGAAACGCGGTAAAAAGGATCTTGTACATCGACGGAGGACGCGACTAAAGTAGGTCCCTAAAAATAAAATTTATCATTGATTACATGATATAGTAAAAAAGATTTTTTAATGAATTTTATATTATGTATGGATTGTTTATAGCAAAGTCAATAAATTTTTGAGAATCATGAGCTGACTACAGCGATTATACCTGCCATCTTAGGAATTTCCAATCCGTTCACCGTTTATTACTTAAACTTAGTTGGTCAGCTATAAACATTTACAAATTGGTAAATATGGCCCAAAAAATTAAAAAGATCCAAAAACAAAATTAAATTGAATTTTGCTGCATATTCACGATAGTCAAGTTTATTTCAAACTTCGGAAAATATTTTTATTTAAAACCGATGGTATATCGAGCGAAATATTTTGATAATTTAAATGCTGATGTAAGAGCTTGATATACTAAAAAAATTTTTATTATTTAAGATAATAAATTTAAGTTCAGGGTAATATAAAAAAAATTCTTAAATTTATTTTTTTCTGAAGGTATTTTCGAAGTTTGCAAAATTTGAGAAATGCCATTGCCGTGACATACCTAAGCCAAAGGCGGAAAAAACTAAGAAAAATGAAAAATTATCTGATATTAGGCCATTATGGGGCTGCATTTTTTAATGTTTTTTAAAAATCACTTTACTTACATTGATATTTGTTGTATACTGAATCAAGGTTGCCTAATTAGGATTATCATGCCACAATAAAGGATGGGTGAAGGTGGGTCGAGGAATTTTCAAAAAATGTCATAATTAGCAAAAGATTATATATTGTTAAAACATTCTGCTAAGGGAGGGTATGTTAAAATATTACGTTAGGGTGGAAAAGATAGGTTATATTTGGAAAATTAATAAATTATTTTTTTATATAACACATTTCAAAAGGTTACCAATCTATTTAGAGCACCAAAATATAGTTTTGCTGAATACATTTTACTAATTATGTTTCAACATTGATCGCGCCATAAAAAATTGAAAAATTAAGTGACGATGTAAGATCTGCCCACGCCTGGTTACAGCTATGGCAGGAAATTTTTAGATTTTGAGCTGGGCCTTTTTTATGATATTAATACAACCATAATTTAAAATTAGCACTTGCACCTACATTAAATTATATGAATTTTATAAGGATTCGACACTGCATCAACAGCCAACTAATAGCTTGCTTGTTTTTTTACGATTTTTTATACCTAGGTTGCCATTAACAAAATATATTTCGCGAACTCCAAATCCCCACAAAGAGAATAATTTACGAAAATAAACTCATAATATGCATCTTAAATATATACAAATTGAGACAGACCTCTCGGGCAGCACTTGACTCCCATGAATTGGCCACGAATGCAGGCGAAGAAGCATTGGCAATGGTTGATTGGGAATACGCCCGATCGCATGTAGCACTGCCGTTGGTACATGTTCATCATAAACATCCGGTTAAATGGTGAAACGCGAGGTCTCCAAACCGGATACCTACGCCGAAATAGGAAAGCTTGAGCTCCGGGAGGTCCTTCAAACGAGCTTAGAATCGTCAATATAACGTATATGGCCGATAAGGTGGCCGCCAAGGGCGCTTAATGTGAATGAGTTAATAGTACATAAATTATATTATGTAATGTATAAAATTTCCATATCCGATCATATCTGTGATCTTTTAAAATCCATTCCGACTAGGTTAGGTTTAATTTTAAAAATTGGTCTGCCAACAACTCATTATTAACACCCGAACCTACTTTCACCTATGATTTTCTTTATTATTTTATTAGGCGAATACTCGTAAAAATTTTTCTCTTTAAATAGAAATTAAAAAAAAAACAGTAAACATTTATTTTCTATTGACATCTATAAATTTCGCAGCTTGAGCTATCTGAGACGATGTTAAAGCAATCCAGTTTAATCGTGAATCAAATTGCCAATGATATATTATAGATAACCTATAATCAATTCAGCATGCTACTTGGGGCATTTATGGTTGTTATTTTGCAACTGCCCAAGTTGATTCCGAGATAAGTCAAAAAATTAAAAAATGATAAAAAAATATGAACACACCCACATGATAATAATGGATTAATTGCAATAAGAAAAGGTTTGGACAACAGATCGCATTCAGTTTTCGTTCGTTTTTGAAAAATCCTAAAAAAATTTTAATAATATATTGGTTCAATAGTGTTGAAAAATTGTTGGTATGCAAATCATTTTGAGATACTGCTATTCTAATTTATATACTTGGATATACTTCTATTATTCCTATGTAAATTTCTTATCTATATATATTGCAACATTCAATAATAAAGAAGCATATATAACTTTTTATAACCTCACTTCTTACATTGGCGACGAGGCGTGATCTGGAGTTTTCCAGAAGGACCTCCCGTCGGTCATCGAGCTTATTTTAAATAAATTGGAAAATTGTTTTTTTTAAAGTAATTAAATTTAACCCCCTTTAATTTGTTGGCCCGATTATTCTTGTGGAGAAGTGATTCTAATTGAGGGAGGAACCATGTACAAGGACGCACAAGGTCCATATTCAGCGAATGATGCACCTTACATTTAAGCTCATCAATGTCACTTAGGGTTTACGAATTATAGCTTCGTCTGAAAGACAGAAGTGCCGTAACAAGACAAAAATTGATGGAGCAACGAATTTAAGACAAGCAGACCACGGTCTAAAACAATTGCGCATGAACTTGTACGGAAATAGCCCCCTAATTAAGAATCGAATCTCATTCATACGGAATTGAGATGTCTGAATAACAGACAGAATGGTCAAATAGACCGGAAATGGTTCTCCAATCTCCAAAAAATGGCAAGACGGTGCCTGAACGACCATTGGGCTTAAACACCGAACCGTATGGTCCCGAAATACCTGACGATAAAGCCCAAACTCTTAACGATTATCCTGAACGATCAACAATCTATGGTCTTCTCGATGGGCCTAAACGACCTAACTATGAGTCCTCAACGACTTGACGACAAACGGTCCTCATCGAACTGACGACAAACGGTCCTCAACGAACTGACAATAAGTGGTCCTCGATGTGACATGGTCTTTAACGAATTGACGTGTAAAGGCCCTCGACGATTGACGAACAAGGTTCTCAACCCGACCAATATGAAATGATCGACGAATACAACGATTGGCGATCACCAAAAGACCGAAGAATACTAAACGACCGAACGGATATCGGTCCGAAACGACCTGAGGGAAAATGGTCCAAGTCACCTAACGATAACGGTCCGCTACCTGAGACGATAACGGCCCTCCACCTAACGATAACGGTCCTATACCTAACGATAACGGTCCTCCACCTAACGATAACGGTCCTCTCCTAACAATAACGGTCCTCTACAATAAATGGTTCTCGATCTGACATGGTCTTTAACGAATTGACATAAGGTCCTCGACGATAGACAAATAAGGCTCTCAACCCGACCAATACGTAACGACCGACGAATACTAAACGATCGATGAATATTAAACGATGAATATAACGATCGACGAACACAACGATCGACGATTACCAAAAGACTGACGAATACTAAACGACCGACAAATCACGGCCCCACAAGAGACAAACCGGGTAGAACTAATAGGCGCTGATTGCCTATACCCTCGGTAAAAAGTCATAAATTTAATTGGGATGAGAATGATGCAACTAAGTGCGTTTTTAACGCTAAACGAGTTCGTACTTAGACTTAAACAGCTGAAGATGTGACCATATCTGCTTATGACCCAAAGCTACCGATAGTAAGACCGGTGTCCCAAGCAAAACACTCTACGATGCCTTACGGACGTTTCGTAAATCAAAAGGACACCTCCTGGTAAACATCTAATCTAGTTTGAAGCATTAAAATGGATGGCGAGAAGAATCTAGACGAAATGTATCAGCTAGAAGAATCCGCTGCCTCTACTTCAGTGTCTATGCACATTGCTCGTTAATATGTCGACCATTGACAACAGCAACTTCCCGAAAAATTCCTACCTTGATTTATTTGTCAAATAGTAAAACATGGTAGATATTAGCGACGTCGTCAGAATCAAAAAAAAGGGGGACATTAATGTTGGTATGCAAATCATTTTGAGATACTGCTATTCTAATTTATATACTTGGATATACTTCTATTATTCCTATGTAAATTTCTTATCTATATATATTGCAACATTCAATAATAAGGGAGCATATATAACTTTTTATATCCTCACTTCTTACAAAAATTTTTTAAGCTTAAAATATTTTAAATGATTTTGAAAGAATTAGTATGCAAGTTTATATAAATTCGAATTAAAACTGAAATAAAAAAAATTGTAATATATACAGGGCAATTGCGCAAGCCTTAAATATTTTAAATATCAATGATTAATAATTTTGGATGTAAAAACCCAAATTTTAGACCTTTGGTATTAAAAAAAATGAACTTTGGCCCTTCCCTCATACATCATAAATAAATTCTCAGGATTAAATTTTTAATTTGAAAAATAATTAACTGTCGCAAGATGGGACGGTGAGGGTAAACTCTGTATATATATCCAATAAATTTGACACTAATTAATTTCAATGACCATTGACATATTTTCTGGTGTACTTTTACATAAGTTTCCATCGTATTACCCCCCCCCCCCCCTTCATATTTTGTGTACCATTAAAAACATACTAAAGATAGCTAATTATTCAAGCTAATTTAAATAACTTTTTGCCTAAAAAAAAATGTCTTCTTGGCTAAATCGGCCGTAATATTTACGCCTGGCCCGCTTTAGCCTGGTCCTGAAATTGGTATTTTTTGTGCCAAAGGTCCAAATTCACAACTATGGGACAATTTTACACAGGCCTAAAAAGGTAGCTTTAAAATTTTCAATAAAATATAGATTGCAAAAGAAAAATACTCTTTATATTTTAATAAATAAGTATGTCATTTTTTGGTGTAAAAATTTTAAACATTTAGTGCCAAATTAGCCTACGTTTACGGTGACCGCTCTATATAATGAGCCAAAGGAAGGGCCGACCCAGTAAAAAATGCTAGAGAAATAATGTTTCAAAATTTATGAATCACAAAATGTTACCGAGATATCTGATAATGTTCATGTCGGGATTGTAAGAATTTTGTTAAGTGAGTGAAAAATAATACATCGACGGACGCAGTTTATAATTGACGGGAACTATTTAAAAACAAAACCGAAAATCTTATAAATAACAATTAATAATTTCGAGACGAAGAGCTTTTAAAGAGTTGAACCGAGTCATAATAATTAAAATAAAAGATAGGCTTCAAGGGTATCGTCTGTTTTAATATTAATTTATTTGAAAAATTTCAATGTTAAAATACTAAAATCCAATACTTTGCATTCAAATTTTTTTGTTTTTTTTGATTACGTTATTAGTATTAAACAATGTTAAAAACATATTGGGTAGACGGCTAAAATAATTATATTAATTTTATTTGAGATCGTTGTTCATCAAATCATTTCTAAATAATTTATTCAATCGCTTTACAGTTGAACTTCTTAACCGTCCTAAAATTTAATTTGGGCTTGACAAATAATTTGTCAATCCGCTTTATAGCGAAAAACCTCGGGGTGTATTATATTTCATCGAATCGTTTTGCAGCTTGTAAGTGGGCCGCAAACTTGGAGACACCCGAGTTTATGATCGAGTGAAATGCTCTCGTAAAAGCAGTTCTACACATATTAAAAGACTTGCTCCTCAATAAGTTATAGAAAATCAGGTACATACTAATCGACTTTAAAATTGGCATGGCCTATTAACCTTTGGCCATATATTTTTTAAAATAATTTTTAGATATTCAACTAGCCTCGAAAATTTTTGCAATGTTAAAATTTTATTTACAATTGAAATTTATTTACTAATATGCCCTATATTTCGGGTTTTATCTTTTTATGACCAAAATGCGCCCTAAATGCTATTGATTTTTTTTTACAAAATTATAAGCAGGAATATTACATTAACACGCCTACTGAATTCCTACCAAATATTTGGCTGTGAGATTGCAATATAGGCTTCAAACTTTCTTTTTAAGAATTGATCAGGGATAGATTTATAAAATGCTTAACCCTAAGACGAAATATCACCACATGGCATTTTACAAAGAACGATGAACGGATTAATAAATATAAAGGATTACAGGTCCGGTCTCCGATGTTAGCTAATAAGCTCTAATTTGTTGAACTATTGTTTTATTAAAAATTGTTAATATTCATTATATGTTATCAATATTATTTTACAAAAAACCTTATGTTTAAGAAATTATGTGAAGGCATATTTAAATAATTAATCCAGTCCGAAATTTTAGGATATCGGTATTAACGTTTTTTGTCAAAATTTGTTTAACAGTTACTGGCCTAATCAAATTTGCCGGATACTGTACTAAATTTATATTAAAATTTTTTATGTTAATTTTTATAGTAGTGCACTAACCAACTGTCTCAATCTAAATATGGGGAACATAGTACATATTTTAAATCATTCTAATCGAATTTTAGGGCCACTTTTAGCAAATGGTTCTGCAGTCAGCTGAAAAGAAAATGCGCTGGTAGAATAGCACCAAAACACCCCGTAAAATATGTTCAAAAAAACGAAGATTTTAAATGAAATTTTTAACAATGTGGAAGTTAAAAAACTTTGGCTTGTTAGGCTCTGGCCTGTACTTTCAATCCGAGAAATTTAAAAAGTATTTGCCGGCCCATTTTAAATATTAATATACTATTACGAGACATTTATGAAAGTTTTGAGCTTTTTGAGATCAAATCTGCCATCTTGGGGATTTTCAAATCCATGTACCGTTTTTTATTATCAAATTTTGTTTAGCCAAATTTATGATTTTTAAAAAAAAACAAAAAATCAAATAAAAATAAAATGAAGTTTCGCTTCGTGTGTTTTTGAATATTCCAAACAACTAAACTGTTTATGTTAATACCAAATTTTAAATTATATTTATATGTATTTATCGAAGTCCCTTTTAAGTTGAGGTGCCTATTTTTGCAAATTTATGATAAAAGAGCTTGATATACTTATAATTTTCTATTTTTTTATAAATTGAGGTAAATAATCTAAGTTACAAGCTATATTAAAAAAAATTAATTATTTTTCTTATGGTGTTCTGAAGGTCGCATTGGCCATATTTTGTTAGGAAGCAGCCGTTGTTGAAAAACTTGGAAAACGTAAAAATATATTAGATAAAACCAACACGGGTTGTTTTTTTCCAGTATTTTAATTTTCCTTTTTCACTGGATTCTCGCCAATTAATTTTTAATAAAATATCTCTCTTGATTGTCCTAATAACTTAGTTAAATCAGATTTTAAAAACGTGATTGATAATTTTTGACCTAAATCAAATTCCGCTTGCTAATTATAATCAAAACATTGGTAACGTCCTATCTTAACCTACCTCTGGGCCGATTCTATAAGCTTAAATTATCCTCCCACCATTTTGACATAACCCTATGCAAACCCACTAAGAGTAGATTTTGCTTTTCATAGCGCTATAAGTGTTTAGTAATTTTTACTTCAGACCGTTTTTGGTAATATGTGCAGTTAAATTGGTTTAAATTACAATATAGCAAACCTTTATTTACTAAAAGTCGTAAAATATCTTTTTAAGATGTATACTGATATTGTTTGATTCAATTTATCGCAAATATTAATTCAGACATCCACTTTAACCTGCGATTAGTACTGTGGGGTCCATAAGAACCCCAGCACCTTTTGTATTTTGAATATAATCAAATAATAAATACCATTTGGCCAAAATTTTGTGATTTCCAAATATATTAATGAACAAATATCTGTGACATAACCGTAAATTTTATTAAAAATTAAAAGGAATTGTCCCCTATGCTTGCCTTGTCTCATATATATATTTTTTTTCTTGATTTCTTCTGGCCTCGGCTCCTTACATCCGTCCATATCAAAAAAATGGCCTATTTCAACCAAAATGACAGATTGAGAATACTCTAAAAAGAAAAAATTATAGAATCTTTTTTTTTATACAAAAATCTCTTGTCACTTATATTTATCATATCAAATAATGAGGAATAAAATTTTTTAGTATATTAAGCTCTCAAATCAGCATTTAAATATATTTTGCGCCCAAATTTAAATAGGTCACTATATAATATCGGTTTTTAATAAAAGTTTTATTTAAAACTTAAATTTAAGTTTAGCTTTTGTAAATATGCAAAAAAAAATTTCAATTTTTTTTGTTTTTGAATCTTTTTTGTTTTTTTGTCATTTTTTTAAATTTTTGATGTTTATAGCTGACTAATAAATGAATTTAAAAATTCTTAATGTGGCAGGTTTCATCTCCGTAGTTAGTTCATAACTCTCAAAAATTTGTTGACCTGTGTAATAATTAGACTCATTGCTGATAATTAAAATTTAGCCTAAGTCTAACAACAAAGCTTGTTTAGAATTTACATTGAATTGAGGTTGTGACATGATAAATTTCAATGTTGAAACCCATTATATTGTTTCAATATTAACTCAAACTTAAATATTTGCAACCCATTTTTGGTTACTTTTTTAAATAATTTTTTTAAAATTTTGAGATTTTTGCGAAAATTAAAACTCACTTTGCACGTGCCCAAACAAATTTTTTGAACAAATTTTAAATTATGACCAATTTTTAATTTAATTAAACATTATTTTGAAAAAAAAAGTCTCAAAGCTCATAATGTATATTAATTTTGAAGATATTTTGATGACACTTTAAGTAGCGAGCTTTATGAAAGTCTTCTAACAGAGGAAAGAGTTAAAGTATCCTCTTTTAGCTTAAAGCACCAACTAATGTTGGGATTACACTTAAAAAATATTTAAATAATGGGCTGGGTTTAATATAAACCTTAAATTTTATTGTGGGTAAAAAATATTATAAAAAAAAATTTTAATCAAAAAATGAGAATTATGGTTTGTTGGTAATCATCGGATTTGCTTACATTAGCCATCTTAATTTCAATCTAATGCTCTCATTTTTTTTTCAAAATTTTTTTTTACTAGCCACAATTTAAAACAAATCCAATTAAAATCACCACTATTTTTGTCATTAGTTGTTTTTATAATTTTATAATCAGATTTAGCCGTAGCATAATTAATTTATCTTATAGAAATTTTTTAAATGAAGTTTAAAAGCATCAATTTAAATTATTCCGATATTTTTTAAATTTTAAAATTGTTGCTGGCCATAGTTTTTAGGGAAAATAAATTTACATTGCTGAATTTTTTCACCTGTTTTTAATGAGTGTATTGTAAATAATGCTACATCATGATAATAATTTATCTTCAAAATGTCAAAGTCATCCTTTCGTTGGGGGATTGTTTCTGCAGGGCGTATTAGCAATGATTTTTGTATTGAACTTAGAAGCGATCCAGATAAAGCCCATGAGGTGATAAGTTATTTTAGCAATTAAAAATATAACTTAGGGTTATTTAGATGGCTTTTTTTTAAACTTTAATAAATTAAATGGTTTATATTAGAATAGCAAACATTTTTTATAAACTTGAAAAGTTATGCCTTATTTCTTATGGTTAATTATAGAACAGTCTAATTTTCTATTATTGTCAATTATATTTTAAGTTTTTTATAGAAAATTAATAAACTGTAGTTTGATGGTTTTGCTTTATGAAGCATGAATAAATTTAAAAATGGAATCATGAATATATTTTTGCATTCTCTCTGATTTTTGTCTTTTAAAATTAATTTTACTCAGCTTATTTAATAAAATATTTATATATAAAGGTACTAAAAAAATGTTCTCAATTTTTTTTATAATAAAATTGAAATACTATTTTGTTTATTTTGGTTTTTAAATAAAAAGTTATATCACTAATTTATATTTTTATATGATTTTTATATAATGGCTGACTAAAAGCTTATGAAAACATTTTGTCAAATAGTTGTGTTTAAAAAATATTAAAATTAGCATTTATATTGCCTATCATTGTGAGAAATGTTTGATTATTTTGCAGTATTAAAAAAAATATGGATAATGCATAGCTTTTTTTGTTTTAATGGTATTTATGTCTTATTAATATTAGAATTTATTTTTGTTATTTATTAGATTGTTGCAGTAGCTTCAAGAGACCTCACAAAAGCTAAGGAATTTGCTGAAAAACACCATATAGCTAAAGTTTATGAGAGTTATAAAGAAATTGCAAATGATCCCAATATTGGTAGAATTTGATATTCATATTTTTTAAATTATATAACAAATCTTCTTACACAATTTTAACTATTATTTTATTGCCTTGTTTTTTACAAACTTATACATTGAGTCCATTAAACTAATATTAATGATTAGTTAATGAATAAATTTTTATTTTATTTTTTTGTAATTTAGATTGTTATTATGTTGGTAATATTACCTCACACCATTATGAGGTTGTAATGTTACTTTTGAACCAAAGTAAAAATGTACTTAGTGAAAAACCAATAGGAATGAACGTGAGGGAAACTAAAGAAATGATGGCCTTGGCAGAGGAGAAAAACGTTTTTTTGATGGAGGTACTCACATTTTTTTGATATTTTATCTAATTTTTTACTGTCCTTAAAGTTTTTGATAAAGTTACAATCCATATTCATTACAATAATTGGGGTAATTTTAAAACTGTAATTTTTTTAGTAGTCATATTTGCAATATAATTTCTACTTATATGATAACTCTTGTTTTTAATTTCTAGCTCTAATGTATAGATTAGGTTTAAATGGTTTATGTCCAAGTGTATAGAAAATTTTGGGTAACCCAGTATATAATATACTTACATATAAGATTTTGATCAAAAAAATACCTCATTAATAACAATTCTCCCCATTTATATTTATAGCAGGATTTCATTAATGCTGGACCTAAATTAGACAAAGTAGGTTTGGGACAGTAGGGAAAAATAAATTTGGACCTGAAACTTCAACTAAGGCTTGCATTATTGCTTTAAAATTATGATAAAAAGTATTACACTGTACACTGTATATGTAAAGTAAAAAATTTTTAAAATATAGAATGTTTGCACGGTTTTTTTATATTAAATATCACTAAGTCTATTTTTGGGCCGGGAAATATTTGGGCTCAAGTATGAAACTTATAAATATTAAAAAATCTTAGATACTTAACCATGCATTATAGTTTTTACTTTTATATAAAGTTATATATATATTTATTTGTACATAAAATTTTTGTATTACAATTTTTTTAGAAATGTCTAGCCGTTATATATATACATATAAATATTTAACCTGTCCTACTCATTATATTATATTGTACAGGGTCTTTGGTCAAGATTTTTTCCCACATATTGTCGATTGAGAGAAGAGCTGAAGAAAAAAACCATAGGTGACGTTCGCCTTGTTCAAGTTGCTTTCGGGTTATATTCTGATAGGAGCGATATGGACCGTATAACAGATGTAAGAATCGTGGATATATATAATTATTTTGTGTTATATAATTCTGAATAATATAATTTTATGGAGCCATCAATTTTTTTAATGTTCAGTTTTTTTAAAGTGTAAATTAAAATGCTTTCCGACTTTATCTAGATTCGCATTATATATATCCTTGTGCTAAATTTGTTTAATTTGAATTACAATACTGGCCACAGGCACATGTTAAAAATAGAATGATCAATAGATGCATAAAATGTGGCCATCAACTACTCTATTTTAGATCGTTTTGATAAAATGATCACGATCACCATTAATTGATATCTGTCACAATTACATGACCAAGTTCATGATAAATTACCATGAAATCATTATCTTGGCTATTGTGATCGTCATCATTTTATAAGAGACCGCGATCAAAAAAATAGTGGTAGATGGCCACATTATATATGACAATGATCATTTTTTGACAGTAGCCAATTTGTAGTGGCCAGCACTATAAATTCCGAATTAAATATAATTTTTTTTCACTTAATATATTGTGTTTTATATTCTTAAATTTTATTCTCAACATTTGCCGAAGTTACAAATTGTTTTAAATGAGACGTCATTTACAACTTCTTAATGTCCATCAAACTTTTTTCAAGGCAAGTGGCGGTAAGATGCAACTTGTTTTTTTTTCACTCAAAAATGGGAAAAAAACTTGACCAGTGACATTGTTAAAAATTGGCATATAACATATTTTAATATATAATAAATATTAGGAGAGGTTTGTTAGCAGCGAAATTATATGATGACCTTGACCTTAGTAATTTTTTAGTTTAATTAATCACCAATAACATAGAAATTAAGAGTCGTCCTTGTAATGACTGAATTTGTCAAAATATACTGATTTGGTAACTTCTCAAACCTTTAAGGAAATTTTATTTTTAAAATTAACTCAAACTTAGATAATTTATTTGGACTAATGATTGAGATATATAATGTTTAATTATATTTAGCTTTAACGCCCACATGCAGGTAATCTAGAATATATTATGCCTAAGCTTTATTGGCTCATTTATATAAATTACTTCGATTTTTAATTAAAATGTTATCTGTTTTGATCTTTTATACATTTTTAAGTAGCTGTACAAACTTTTATTGGAAAAAAACGGTAAACGGATTCGAAATTTAAGATGTAGCTTTGAACTAACTGCTTATATATCTCGTTAGTCGATTATTATATTGAATTTTTGTTTTATAGCCAGATTTAGGAGGTGGAACTGATTTGGGTATTGGAATATACATCGTTGCCCTATCCCAGATGATTTACGGCGAAATGCCTCAAAAAGTTACAGCGATTGGATTTCTTAACGATAAAGGTTAAGGAAATGCTTTTATTTAATTTAGGCTACGTACAACGTTAATTTTAAATTTCGTATTTTTTGTTTTATCACATTTTAAGCACATAAAATACATTTTATGAATCAAATAATATTAAAAAACTTTTTCTTTTTTGAAATTATACGAAATTAAATACTCATTTTGCGTGTGGTCTTATAAAACGATTTACACAACATTGAAAAGTGCGAATTCATAGTTGATTATCTATAACCCACCAAATATGAATTAGAGCCGGCTCAAATTATATTTAGCTTTTTAGGGTCAAATTTTTTCCAAGTAAAATTATGTATACCTGTAATTTTCTAAATTTAAATGTTTACAGCAATGATTTTGAAATAAGTGCACCCAGTAACTCAAATGTTGCTTTCTGTGATTTCCAAACAAATTTTTAACAAAACCTGATTGAGGTGCTTAAAGCATATTGCCAGAATAAATTTATTGACTTTATAAATAGAACTTTTGTATAATAAATCTGTTTTAAAAATATATCAAAATGCAATCCTTACATTCCATCATTTAACTAATCAGTTATAACAATTTTTTAAATTTGCCATATATTTTAAAATATAAAAGGTGCTGATGTTTTGGACTCGATTACTTTACAATATTCGGGTAACCGAATGACCTCTTTCTTAACAACTTGTATTGCCGCGGCCCCTAACGAGGCCAACATATGTGGATCTAAAGGAATTATTCGGGTTTGTTATATCACGTTCTTATTTTACTTGATCGAATGAATTTTTAGTGCTTGTATCAAAAACACTCAGGTTTAAGTAGTAATCTGAACTAAGTGTATAATGAGCGGTAAATGCCAAAGCCTTCCTTTTATTTGACCGCAAAGCTTATAAACTTTAGTCGATGGCGTTTGCGTTATTGAAAGCTCTACAAGTTATAACAGAGGTTAATAATTATCCATGTTACAAAAATAAGTTTATGACATCATATAGAATGCATCCCCATGATAGCCTTATCTCATACATATTTTCCGTTTTTCTTAGTTTCGTCCGCCTCCGACTCCTTGAATCCTTCCATATCAAAAAATAGCCTTTGACCAAATTGACTAATGTACCCTAAAAATAAAATTTAAGAATCTTTAATTAAAATGCCTTGTAACTTATATTTATCATCATTACATTAACAATGAAGAATAAATTTTATTAAAACAATTACATCAACATTTAGATACAGCATTATTCGCGAAACAAGATGTATTATCGGTGTTCAAAAAAATATTATTTGAAGTTTGAATTTAACAGTTTAGCTGTTGCAATTATGCAAAATAAAATTTATTTATTTTTGCTTTTTTTTATCTTTTTTGTTTTATATAACTCGTGATTTTCATTGTTTATATCTGACTAATTTAATTAGAAAAAACGTTGAAGATTTGAAAATTTTAATTTGATCTCTCTAATTAGCTCCTAACTATCAAAATGTAATATACAAGAGTACGTCAAAAGGCAAATTTTAGAATTATTAAAATAAACTACCTCCAATATTACAAGTTTTTTACTTAATATTTAGGACTCTGACATTTTTTTTATTTTGCATTTCTATTTATATATTGTCTTTAATTAACCGAAAAGTTTTAGTATATTTCGCACAGAAGAATGATTTGTTAATGAGAAGAGAAAAATAAGTTTTAAGCCGTTATATGTTTTGGGTACCATCTATTTTGACAAAACATTATACACCAAAATTATTATTAATGCAAATAAAGTTCCACAAAAACAGTGTTTTAAATTATTTTTTATTGGTAACTTGACAAATTAGAAATGCAAAATTTTTTTTCAATACGTTTGGTATAATCAAATTATAAATATGATATTTTGTATACAAGCAAAAGAATAATTAGTATGTAATAGTTTGATACAGGCACGTAGGCAGAACTTTTTTTAAAGGGGGGCAAGAAATTTTAGGAGAAAAATTAATGAATTACATTGTTGCTTAATGAATGATCATATTATGACTAGCATAAAATATTTTTATATTGCATCATAATTAAATTAATGTATGACATAAATTTAAGAAAAATTTTATAAAGAAAATAAAAATATTTAAGAAATTGATATTCTTCTAGGATCTATTAAAAACCACTTTAAGGTTTGATCTATTAATTCAGTGTTATCTATTATGTCCTTATGTATGGCAAGCAAGCATTAGGATGATGATCGATCATCGCTCATTTGAGATCTTAAATATGTTTTTATGCGCTTCATGGTGCTAGAGCTTCGTTCAATTGTACACGTGGTTACTGGTAGTGAAAGAGCAATAACTAGAGCCCTTTTAAGCCGCAAAATTGCCAAAAAATATTAAATATACCAGCATATATTCCGATTTCTGTTTAATAAATAAAAATTAACGTTAAATTGCACAAAAAAAATTAAAAAGCTATTTCTAAAGGGGGGCAACGGCCTTCCTTTGATCCCCCCCTCAATACGTCCCTGGTTTGATAGCTTTTTGCTAATACCACAACCATATAAAATGACAATATTTTAATCCTCGCATTATAATACGATAATGAAATTTTAAATTTTTTTTTGTTATCATTTTAGCTCAAAACTGGAATTTTTTAAATCAAAATTTTCTATGAGACCACAAACGATATAATAAATTATTTAATTACGAATATTTTTAAGGAAATTGGTAAATATTTACAGAAATCTAACATCATATACAAAGTTTTATGCAAAAAACAAATGGTTAAAATTAAGAATTTAAAATACGCTAAAAATGTGAAACTTACTTTTTCATATTTTCTTCAATATAATAAAATGATTTGGTTTCTTTACCTAATGGATGTCAAAAATTTATATATTGACCACCTCACTTTCTTGCTTTTGTTTTAATTTTATAAAAAGACGCCTATGCACCAATGATTATAACCCTAAACGTGCTGCGTGTAAGAGAGGTTGCCACTGAGCCAGCCCCTCACTAAGATGTAGAATAGTTGTATACATGTGAATATGTGTTTGTTATTTTAGCTAAACAAAGATTTCTGGTCGAGTGATACGATTGTCATAAACGGTAAGCTTGAGCATCACCCCTTGCCTCAACCTGTTGATAAATCATTTTACGATAACGGTGTTGGATTTCTCTACGAAGCGAACGAAGTTAAACGGTGCATTGAAAAAGGTTGTCATATGCTCATTTTTTTATAGTTTTTTAGCGTTTCGTCAAACTGCTTGAAAAATAATCCAATAAGAATAATTAAATCTTCATTTAATATTCTTACAATACCTCGTGTCTTTGCCTTAAACAACAAAAATGCCTTTTTTTTTAAACTTAAGATAAAGCTCCTTGCTAGTTTTAATTGTAGTGATACTTTATTTATTTTTTGATTACGACACATTAATACACATTTTTTCAAAACATTATGGGCAATTATTTAATTTTATGCGGTATATAATAAAAAATTTATATTATTTTTGAGTTTTAAGGTCGAGGCATCGCTTTTTTGTGGCACTGTTTTTTTTAAGATAATAGGAGAATATAATTATGTTACAAATTGAATTTTGGAATCATTTTGCTAATGCCAACTGGCAATTTGCGATATTACTTTTATTGACATCGCATTTTGATATTTTTTTTGTTAATTTCTTTAAATTTAAAAAATTTGAATCACTATTAATTCTTTGCTTTGGCCACATTCAGTAGGCTTGAATTATAGCATCTGAATATTCTCTAAATTCCACTATTTTTTAAATTTTTTTATCTAAAAGTTATTTGTGTGCTTTTAAAATTTGGCGAATGTATAAAAAAATACGTTCAATTAAAACAAAGTTTTTGATAATTACAAAGACATAAAATCACATGGCCTTACGGTAATTTTTTTGATGACAAATAAGTATAATTTATTTGCAGGTTTGAAAGAATGCCCGTTAGTAACGCACAAGGATTCGATTGAATTTGCTACAATCGTTGAAACATGCCGTAAAATGATGGGCGTCGAATACAAGGAAGATACTATTAGCAACATGTGTTTCTAATCAGATATCCCCATGAATTCTTATTGCTAGATATATGACGCATTACAAACTAATTTTTTTTTATTAGTGTCATTTTTATTTAAAAGCTTACAGCACATACTTTCAATACAAACAAATTTTGAGAGCCTCCTAATAACATTCCCTCCACTTATGACATTTTATATATTTGATTTTTTTAACCTTAGTTAATCTACTCGGGAAATTAAAATTTTAGGTCAAACATGTGTCCGCTTGGACAAAGTAGGGTTGGACAAATATTTGAAATTCAAAAATTTGAAACTTAAATAAAATTTTATAATTTAAATATTTTTAACACCCAGGAAGCATCTTTGATTATTGTATATCACTTAAGATCAAACTTGACTGAAAACACTAAATAAATTCGATCTATATTTGCTATTTCTTCACATTTCAATTTTTAATTTCAAATTTTTTGGTAGAATTTTTTTTCTATAACAATATAATATTTTGGTAACTATTAATTAAAAAAATTCAAAAATTAAAACTAGAGCTTGTTTTAATGCAAAACTGTAAAAAATGCCACATGTTTAGTAATTGTTATTTTATGTTGTAAAATTATTTGTTGTTTATCATCAGAAATCTCATATATTGATATCGATAATTCTTTTTAGTTTTAGAAATATGCTCATAATGAAACAATTTGAAATTTTATTAATAAATTATAAATATAAGATGGCATTAAATATTCAACATTTATTGAGGAAACATGGTTATTGGTCCCATGGTGTAATGGTTAGCACTTTGGACTCTGAACCATTTTTTAAGCTAAAATTTTTAATTTGATTATATATGTTAATTTATATTTTTTACTGAGCATTTAACTACCCCAAAAAGTTGCAGCATAGTTTTTTTTAAACTTTCTCCTTTTTCACTTTTCATGCTTTTTACAAATACATGTATACAAAAATCTTTTCCAATAAAACTTAAGGCCAAAACAATGATTTAGAATACCTATAATTAATTCTACTATTTGATTTATGATAAATAACACTGGACAACAAAAAATACAACATCAACGATTTTTTGAGGGTTTTATAGAGAATTTTTTTGCGATAACAAACCCCGGTTTAGTTTTTTCCCCAATGCCTCCATTTTTTTAAAAACCGCGTCCAAAGTTCAGAAAAAAATTTACAACATTTTTTTAATTATGAATTTTTCAAAAAATCTATTGGCATATTCAGATTCGTTATAAAAAACATATCTAAAAAAGGTCATTACTTAAAATTATTAGTAATTTACTATCAAGTAATATTGGATTAAAAAAGTATTTTATGACGAAAACTACTAATTTTATGAAAATGAAAATATAAAAAAAAAATTAAATATTTTAAAAAATTCAAATTCCTTACGTTAATAATGAATGTTTTCGTTATCTAAATATATTTTTAAACTTTTGTTACTACCCTTAGGTTCTATGATATGGAAGCCCAAAATACACCAAAGATTAAAAAATTCAACTTTGACACCAAATAACTAAAAATCTGAGGCCTTCGCTAAAATTTTGATTTCATATTCGTGATCAGCGCCAAAAACTTGACCAAAACCATAGTTACCATAAATGATGCTTAGGGTAGTCCAAATTATGTTGTCCAGTGTAATAGTTGATGCAAATACATATATAGGCAGGGCCGTACCAGGTTTCTCAAGCGCCCCTAGGCAAAAAAAAATAAGGCGCTTCTTATTTATTATTTAGAAAGAATAAGAGGTAACAATAAAAATAATTTTTTAATATTAATTTATTGAAATATGATGCATGGTAAAAATCTTATACAATTAGAATATATATGATAAAATAGAATTCTAATGCATAATAATAAAATCAAAATAAAAATAATTTAGCGCCCTCAGCAAATGGCTGACCCATGAGATAAGCTGGTACGGCCCTGAATATAGGTATACAAATTATAAAAATATTTTTAAAAGATTTAAATAGGGATGAACATTGTCATTTGCTGGTTGAAAGGCCTATATAAGCCTTTCTATAGAGTAAAATAAATTTATCTTTGTTTAAGTTGAAAAAAGGATAATAGTTTGTTGGGGTTATAATTGATTAATAAGTTATTACCTGGTGGCTAGTCGACCAGGATTACACTAATAAATTGTAAAACTAACTGTTTAAATTTATAATTTCTTTATTAAAATAGTTAAATAAAAATAATATTATATATTCTATATTTAAAAACTAATTTATTTTGAAAAAACTTTTTCTTGCAAGTTGCGATGACCAAGCTGAACTTAGCTTATCAATCAATCAATTTCTAGTAGCAAGATCCATTAGTATTACGGGCTACGACAATCTTCAAATTATTTCTGGTAAACTTTAAACATTTTTTATAAGGACTATTAGGGGTTTATTTTTAAACAAGATGTTTTAAAAAAACAACAATTTTGCATAATTTTCTATCTCGCCATTTTGCACCTTATTTTGAAGATTTTGTAACATTACTTAATAAATAAAAGATGTAACCTTTTACCAGGCCCGATTTTAGCTTTTCCATTTTAGGGGGGCAAAAAAAACTCGTGGGGGGGAGGTGACCTTCGGTCACTGCAAAAATTATACATGTACAACAATAGAATCCATGTTCAAAATTTTTTAACAAATCAATAGTAATTTATTATATTCTTAATTAAAAAAATGAGTTTATAAATTGAATATGTGAATTAAAATTAATTGTTTCACTAAAATCAATTGCTTAAAAATATGAGATTTGAATTAATTGTAAGTATAATTTTATCATTTGGCATCATTGCGCATGAAAATTAAAAATATGATATATATGAATAATAAAAATGAATTTTGTTAAACTTTGGATTTTAGAAAATGAAAAGTGAAATAAGATTGATTATCATGAAAACAAAATGTATAAGTATGCTAATTTGGAAGAATATATATTAAAAAACACTGGTTATATATAACTAGTTATTAATATTAGGGTAAAAAATTAAATAAAACATGGACATAAACGTTAAATGCGCATAAAAAAGTTTGCAACCATGTTAAAATAGTAAGCAATAATTAGCTGATTATGAGCAGTGTATTGTGTTGATCAAACAATTTTTTCTTAGAGGATTTTAATTAAATTACAATATTCATAAAAATTCAACGCCCCTAGTTAATGGTTTTTCGTGTTCTAAAAGAACCAGATCACCTTTAAGCAGATCACTACTTGTCAGCCGTTATCATCCTTCTTAAAGAAGAAAATGTGGCCTCACAACTCGACGCTGAAGAGCCAATTAACAAACTTATAGGAAAAATGTTAAATAGATTAGAAAACGCATCATTGTAATCATATAAAAATTTAACAAAATCAATAGTAACACATTCTTTGTTATTAAGTTTCTTATTAAAAAAAATTTTGGCTACGTCATTTTCTTTAGATAATGAATTTTTATCAATATCACCTATTTTTAAAAGAGGCTCTAATTTATTTATATTTAAAAAAAAGGTTAATCAAATTTATAAAGGGAATCTAAAGATTTTAAACAACTATTATCGGTAAAAAATCTATTATCAAAATATAAATAAATCAATAATATTAAAAGAAATACTTTTTACTTCATCATTAATATTTAAAATATAAATAAAAATCAGAAAAATCTTTAGGTTTAGTTTTTCTTTTTTCCATAGATAAATTATTGTCATTTAAAAAAATATTAATATCATAACAATTTTTGAATAAATCTTCAAATGTACTTTTATTTCTTAGTTGTTTAATTTCTAACAAACAATGGTGTATTAAATCAGAAGTTTTAAAAACATAAATCGTTCTGCATTGAAATTGATCTATAATTATTTTTAATAAATAAAATAATTTTTCAATTAAATACAAAAAAATAAATAGATGATTATAAATATGGTCAAAAAACTCTCGGCCTTGACCTAAAGATATAAAAGTTTTTTATTTTTAATTTTTAAAAGAGTATTAAATATTTTTGTGCAATTTTTAAAAAAAATCAATGGGCAGGTAGTGACCACACCACCAATAAGGCAACAGCCGGTATGGTCCTGCATTCACTAACTACCTTGATTGCATCATGTTGAAAAAATTTATGGATTATCAAAAAAATCTTTCCCTTCACTTAAAATAAGACAATCTTTTACAACAAGATGCAATCGGTGGTTAAAGCAGTGAATATACGGGACATGGTGTCCAGCTATTTTGCTTAGAAATACTTGAACATCATTTTTTTCCCGGGCATTACGTTCGCCCCATCGTAGCATTGTGCGATCAGGTTCTTTGGTTCTAGATTATATTCCAACAAAAGATTGTTACTGAGAAAATTTCTTAGGCATCAGATTTATGAATTGGTTTCACAAATATAAAGCTTTCTGTAAAATCAAATTTTTTTATATATTTCTGTTAGTTTGATCTCTCTTGCGGATGAGAAGTATTAATGAATAAAAACAATTAAAAAAAGTAAATATTTCTTAGATAATATTTTTTAGATATTTTTGAAGGAGCAAATTTAATTATATTATGTGGAGAAATAAAATTGCTATGTATTTTGAGGGGGGGGGGGGGGGGCAAATTAAATTATTTTTTTTGGGGGGGGGGGGCACTGCCCCCCCCCTCCCCAAAATGGTCTCTAGAATCGTGCCTGCCTTTTACTAATAGTCTATATTTATATATATTAATATCAGGAATAAATGAAATTTGCAGTTGAAATTCTATAGGCATACATTTGTATATATTTAAAATCAGGGATTAATGAATGTAGTTTGAAAAGATAAGTCCTATAGGCATATATTTATATACGTTAAAATCAGGAATAATTTTTTGTAAAGACGTTATTTTTATAAGAAAGTTCCGAGTACCTTAAGATCTTCAAAATTTATTAATAATATTAATTAAATTATTTTTAGGTCAGGTGGTACATAATTTGACTCATGAATTAAATATGAAATAAAAAATTTTTTGGTTTTATTTACCATCAATTTATAAAAAAGAACACTAAAATTTTATCTATATTATACAATGCGATTATTTGAATTATATATAAAAAGAGAATTAACTCCAATTTTTTAGTTAATATTTATATTGAAGCAATATAATGGCTTTTAACATTCAAATTGAGAGGGGTTCATACAAACCTTAATATAGATATAACTTTATAAATAACTTTTAACTTTAACCAAATTTTATTTACTAGTTTAGATATTATAAAATAGTCACAAAACCAAATTATATATTTATTATAATGAAGG